>JASAMX010022552.1:0-26976 GCA_030248175.1 Microlaimidae sp. YZB2_3
GTTTGTAAAGTATAAAAAACCTTTAAACACAAAGTGTTTACCATTTAAAATAAAATTTATGTTACAAGTTTAAAAAATATAAATAATGTTTTAAATAAACAAACAAGCCAGTCAAAATACCTCTATAGTCCACTTACAAATATTTCTTATTTTCCATTTTTTATGGACCTCGTCGCCATAACGTTTATGCGTCCATATGCTTATGCCCAACGCGTCTGAAAATTACCTTTATTTCTGCTCGGGACTGTATATAATTAAGTGCCTACTTTTTTATGTTCCGTCTAGAAAGTTTACTATCAAAAAAAATTGGACAACATGTGGCTATATAACTTCAACAAAAATTTTTTTTATACTTTCACTAAGTTTTCTTGGGTGATCGCGTGGCCCAGTCCGTTTCTTTTTGAATGCTTAGCTTTTGGTAAAAACAGTTTTAAGCATTATGTTAGCATCAAAAATATTAAAAATAATTGTCAAAAAGTGTATGCTGTAAAGTACAGTTACTCTAAAGGTAAACCCAACGTGGCTGCAACAGTTGTTCATTGGATTAAAAAATGCCCCCATTAAGTAATCACTAATATCACAAGAATCTGACGGTATTAAATCGAATTTATTTTGCTGATAAAGTGACGTCAGTTTCTTGTGATTTGAATGGTTACTTAACGAGGGACATTTTTTAATCCAACAAAAAACTGTTGCAGCCACGTTGGGTTTACCTTTAGTTTAATTTACAAAATAGACATTGTAGTTCTAAATGTACTTTCACATTAGCATTTATTCAAAACATTTATGCAAAATAATTATTTATTTTTTAAAAATTAAAAAATTTTATAAACGAACTATATTTGATTTCAAAACAGTTTTTTAATTACACATAATATAAAAGGTTTTTTTAACAGCTTGTTATAAACAATTCTTAAAATAATTGGTTTTTTTAATAAAAAATTCTACATAACAAAATCCAATAATAAATATTTTACACTTAATAAAATTAATCATGAAAATATACATTATAAAATCTTAAAAACTCAACAAAAATAATAAATCATATTAAATATTTTAAGTCATTAAATCAACTTTTATCTATTTTATACACTTGATAACTAAAAATATAAATATAAGGTTTGCAAGGGCTTTAGTTTTAAAAAAACTTTTATCTGTAAATATAAAATGTAGTTAAAAATTATTGGGTTTTAATACTATGCACTAAAGTAACTTAAGCGTTTTTAGTTTCGTTTTTATTAAAAATTTTGTTTAAAATAATGCTTGCTTTCCTATTTTTCTTATTTTTATTTGCCTTCGCAGGAAGGAACGCTTTGCAAAAAAACTTAATAATAAAAAAGTTCACGCCAAGGGCGTAGCCAGGGGGGGGTTAGGGGGGTTGTAACCCCACCCTTTTGGGCTAGTGGAAGTAAAAATTTGGGGGTCCTAAGAGAACAATTTTAAAAAATTTTCTCGCGCTTCGCTCCGCTCAGCGCTCGACATTTATATCTTTTTTACAACTTTTAAGTGATGTTTCTAATGAATTTCAAAGACAATTCTTGAAAATTTTTCATGCTGTCGCACGATTTTAAATGTTATACCTTTTTAAACCTAAAATTTTTCAAGTTTAACTTAAAAAAACAATGCAAATAACAGCAAAAAGAATCACTTAGCGCGAAGCGTATAAATTTTTTCCCTTTTTAATGTCTTTTTTTGCGGTATTTTGAAAATTTGGAGTACAACCCCCTACATTTCTCCCCCTTTCAAAAAATTTTTATGGAGTACAACCCCACCCCCTTTTCCGAAATCCTGGCTACGCCCCTGCTTGGAGCGAAACACTTTTTATGTTTTTTTAGTCAAAAAACTTTATTAATTTACCAAGCAATATTTTGATTCCAATCAACAATAGATGAAGCCATTTTAATCTTTAAATTTTTGCGTGAGGCAGTTGAAAATTTTAAGGGTTCCCTGATTCTTACTGGTGACTTCAATCTTCCTGGAATTTTATGGCCTTCTTTTGAAGTTAAATCCAATAAGCAAAACGAATTGGAGTGGTACACGTTTTTTCTTGAGCTTGGTTTAAGTCAATTAGTCAAAGAACCGACAAGAAATTCAAATTATCTTGATCTTGTTTTATCAAATGACGCGGAAATTTTACAAGAAATAGTAGTTCATCCTGGTTTTTCGACTTCGGATCACGATTCAGTATATTTTCAATTAGCAGAGAAGTATTTTCCAGAAAAAAACAGAATAGTGAAACAAAGGGTTCTGGATTTTGCGAAAGGAGATTATGAGATGTTTTTGTTGTATTTATCAGCAGTAGACTGGGATCGTATCTTCTCAAATAGTTGGACTTTTGAAGAATATTGGCAGTGCTTAAAAGAAGTAATCACAGAAGGAATAGGAAGACATATTCCATTTAAAAAATTAATTAAACAAACAAAGTATAATAAGTATTCTCCTTTTATTAAACAACTGCAAAATAAAAAACAAAAAATATGGCGTAAACACAAAAACAACAAACAAAAGGAGTTAAAAATCGAGTATAAAAGACTTTGTAAAGAATATAAAACTATTATAAAAAAATTCATTGCTAACCAAAAAGATAATATTTTAAGATCAGGCAAAATTAACAGTTTGTACAAATTTGTTAATAATAAAATTAAAACAAAAGAAAATATACCACCGTTGTTAAAAGAAGATAATACATTTACCGAATCTGACAATGAAAAAGCAAATTTTTTTGATCATTTTTTTAGTTCTGTTTTTACTAAAGATGATGGAATATTTGCCTGATTTTAATCTTATTGTTACTAATACCTTAAGTGATATGTCGTTCACAGTAAGTAATGTTGTAAAAGTTATAAAAAATTACCATATAAAATGTCAAGGACACCTGACAGTATGCCAGCTTATTTTTTAAAGAAAATAGCGACAGGAATTGCTGTACCATTATCTAAAATATTTAAAAAATCCTTTGATTCTGGAATTCTACTATTGGACTGGTTAATAGCTTAAGTAATTCCACTTTTTAAAAAAGGACCAAAAAGTCATAAGAACAATTACCGTCCAGTTTCTTTAACATCTTATTCATGTAAAATAATGGAGCATATGGTTAAAGATTAACTTCTTGTATTTTTTAAATATATTTTGTCTAGGTGCCAATATGGCTTTCAAGCAAAAAGTTCAACTATAACCCAGCTTCTGGAAACTTTAAATGACTGGACTTTGGCTTTAAAAAACAAAAAAATGATTGATGTAATTTATTTGGATTTCGCTAAAGCGTTTGACACGATTTCACATGAAAAGTTACTCTATAAATTGCAAAAACTAGGCTTAAATGGAAAATTTTTAAATTGGATAAAAGGATTTTTGGTAGGTAGAACTATGAAGGTTATAATTAATAGTATTGAGTCAAAATCTTACAAAGTTGAAAATTCTGTTCCTCAGGGATCTGTTTTAGGTTTTTTTCGTTTTTAATTTATATTAATGATATAGTGGATTGCATTCATCATTCTAAGATAAAGTTGTTTGCAGGCGATGCGAAGGTCTATACTGAGTTTTCTTCTATTGATCATCAGAGTACGTTTTTCAGCTACAGCAGGATTTAAATCGTATTGAATTGTGGTCAGATAATTGGCAATTAAAGTTATCGGAAGAAAATGGGAAGTTTTACACATTGGAACTAAACTTTGGAAAACAAAAACAGATTATTTGATAGGTAGCAAAACATTTTCCAAAACTAAAAAAGTTAAAGATCTAGGCGTACATATATCAGAAGATTTAAAATTTTCAACACACTGTAAAATTATTGCTAAAAAGGCTTTAAGAATTTGTTCATTAATTTTTCATACTTTTAAATCTAAGTCTACAAAAAATTTATTACACGCTTACACTTCATATGTCAGAGATATTTTGGAATACGCTAGCGTTGTGTGGTATCCCTATATAAAACAAGACGTTAATTTGATTTAAAAAGTACAGAAAACTTTCACCTGAAGATTGTTTAAAGTTTGTCATTTACGTATACTAAGCTATGAAAATAGACTTAATTATTTAGGCTTACAAAAACTTTCTGTAAGAAGAACCATATTTGATCTATCAGAGTGTTATAAAATTATTCATAAAAATACAAATATAAACCCTGCAAATTTTTTCAAATTTAATTATAATTCTACAAGAGGCCATTCGTTTAAAATTAAAGTACAAAAAAGTAGAATTTATCTAGGAAAATTTTTTTCTAACAGATTTGTTTCTATATCAAATGCTCTATCCGAAAATCAGGTTTCAGCCACTACCTTGCTTAGTTTTAAAAAGTCTCTTGCTAGTGGTTCATTTTAGGGCTTTTTTTCTAAGCCTTTGAACCATGATTCTAGTAAAACATTTTGTTGTATAAATTTTTTTGGCAAATTTGTTATTTTATAGTATTGATATTTGTTTTGGTTGTATTTTGTAAATGCGACAATGATTCGCATGTTATAGTGATAAAAAAATGTTTGTACTTTTTTCATCCCCCATAAAAATTTGTTATTTTTGTATTTGGTTAATTTTAAAATTTTTTTTGCAAACCTTTGTGGCTGGTTTGTTTTTTCTTTTCCCTTTTTTATTATATGTTCTCTGTTTTCTATTAAATATCGTAGAATAAGAAATGATTTAATTATGACATATAAAATTGATACTCAAAAAATTAGTTGACCTTCCCCATTCAGAGCTTAAAGAAAATTCCACCAGAAATAATGGCCCCAAAAAGTCATTTAGATATGCAAAAATATTTTTTGTAATAGAGTCGTTAAATTTTGGAACAAATTAGAAAATTCTGTTGTTCTTAGTAAAACTTACCTATATTTTGGAAAGAAACTAGATTCCGTCTCGATCAATTTCCTATTTAATTAATAATATACATACTAATTTTATATAACATCAGCTGTGTTTTTTTGTGATTCTTTTTTATGACTTTAGTTTGTATTAGTGTTTTGTATTTGTAAACCATTATAACTAAACAACAATTGTAAACATTGTAAACATAAGAATGTTATGTAGAAAACTAATCACAATATTTTCTTTTACATTAAACGGCTACAATTAAAAAATTTATTTCTTAGAATTATTGTGAAACTTACAAAACAGTAGAATCTGCGATATACCGTTATACATCAGAATGGTACATGCCTTCTCCAGCAAGATTCAGAGTTCGTGGTAATTTTGTTTAAAAGTTTTTATGGAATATTTTTAGGCTGCAGTATACATGTATTTTACCTGAAACCTCACGCTTTGTTTATTTCGCAAAAACCTGTCTTTTAAAAATTTCAAATAATTTTATAATTATTAAGCGGATCTAATTAAATTTCTTATTTATAATTTACTAATACAAAAATACATACTTTATATAGAAAACAATATGGCATTAAGCATTCACTTTTTTATTATACTGGTTTCAAAATAATGCAAAATCTTCACACACACTGACGTGCAGAAAACTTTCAACCCTGTGCAGAATCCGGAACACTAGTGTGCACGCTTCAGATATGGGTTAAAATATTTTTAATTGGTTTTTATTTACTAATAACTAGTTTTTTAGGTGCAACAATACTATTTGAAAAGTAGGGTATTTTTTAGAACTGTATTTGATTGTCTGTAAAAGTATTAAATACTTTTTGTAAATTCACTGTTTGACTTTTGCATAATCAATTATTATTATTTCAAAAATAATAAAAGTAATTGTAAGCTAAACAGATATTTTTAATAAGCTATTTATGTTTCTTTGTGTTCAAAAATAGCTTTTTTGATACAAAGGACCTATTTTTAGAAAGCAAAAATATTTAGTAGAAATATAGTATAATAAAACAGTCGTTAAAACTTTTATTCCATACATATTTTAACGTTTCGATACTTTGGAGTACCATCATCAGACATGATCTAAAATGCGGATAAAGCAATTAAAGCATCAAATACTTGGTAAAAGTAAAGCATACAGATAAAATTAAGAAAAAAACATACAGATAAACTAGAAATAAATTGATCAAAAAATTATAGAGTAGATATAAAAAAGCGGGATAATTACAGAAAAAATAAAAACGTAAAAATTTTTACAATAGATAAAACGCAAGCTTACAAACAAACAGAGAAATTAGGAATAACACGTATTTGAAATAATAGAAGTGTAAATGAATAAATTAATAATTAATTAATAAATAAAAAAAAACAAAAACAAAAAAAATTATTTTTATTTATAATTGAGTTTTATTAAGTTAAAAAAAACATAAAAAGAGAAAAAAAATATTTTCATATTACTTTTAAAATCAATAACAACATAAGATTTTAAATAAAACAAACACGCGCACAATGCTAAAAACAAACACCTAAAACAATTCCAAAGGAAGGTAAATAACACACTTATTAAGAACAGGTTTTTCTTGGGATATATGAATGCTCTCTTAACAAAGGAGTTCAAAATCGGATTGGGCCCTATCTATACAAAACAGAGAAATCTGAAAAGGAGGCAATATTACCGCATTTTAAAATGTGGTCTAACAGAGCAGAATTTGTCTTGTGCGAAGTCGGTTTTTCAGTTAAAGGAGAAACACCCAAGTGCTCTGAAACCCTGGTGTGAAGATGGCGCACAGTTTTGCCCACATAACTGGTGGTATTGCATCTACCAGACATGAAAAAGTAAACGACACCAGGGGCCTATTTCATAAAGACGTTTGTAAATTTTCATTTTACCAATCTCCGCCTATTTTTTGTAAATTACATTATAGAGAATACACGACACAGCGAATATTGACCGGTCAGCGGAGATAAAATGACGTGGCTATGACCAATCGGCGCAGAGCAGTGTGCGCAGATGCTCCACCTGGATTACGAGTTGAAAAACCTTTATCATGTATTTTACAAAAAATAGGCAGAGAATTGTAAAATGAAAATTTACAAACGTCTTTATGAAATAGGTCCCAGAGATCAAAGTCTTCGGAACTTTATCCTATTCAAATCGTTTTGAGATTTGTTACAGAGAGAGGACCAATGTCAATGCCAAGTTGAGATGCTTGATGAACGTGGCATTGACTTGGCAGTAACATTGGTTCCCTCTCTCTAACAGATATAAAAACGCTTCTCACAATCGCAACAAAAAACACTCTTTTTCTGTTCAATGGATCCTACTATCGTCAATTGGATGGTGTAGCAATGGGATTACCGCTGGGCCCATTACTAGCTAATGCCTTTTATGTTTTTCATGAATAAAATTGCCTTGCTAAGTGTCCCACTGTGTTTAATTATTATAATACTGACAATATGTGGATGATATCTTCCTATTTTTTAAGGACCCAAATCATATCCCCCAGTTTAAGTATTTTTATGAATAGCCAGCATATTTCAATGCAGTTCAATGCTGAAGTACCACACCACAACTTTTTTCAGTTTTTAGATATTTAAATCCAGTCCCTAAATGGGCACTTCCTCACTTTTATTTTTCAAAAAAACACCTTTAGTGGTGTATATACTAATTTTACTAGCTTTATGCCAACTAACTATAAAATTGGTCTTTTCTCAACGCTACTTTTTTGTTCCTACTCTAGTTGTAATACATTGAATAATGTTTACACAGAACTCATGAAGCTATGGGACATTTTTAAACGGAATAGATATCCTGAAAAAATTCTTGATATTTGCATAAAACGCTTTTTTGACATAATTTTTGCTCAACAGGATATGCCTAAAACCGCCTTTATAGCATCTTTTCCAGTGGTGTTGTGTTTACCTTAGTTAGGTGTTTTTTATCCCTGCAAATTATAAATTGGATTATAATTTTGTTTAGGTCTTTACCTCAGGTTAATTTGTAGAGTAGTTTTTGTAACGCCGTGTTGGTCAGTCCTTTTAGTTCAAGGATAAAGTTCTGAAGGCTTTGATCTCTGGTGTCAATTACTCTTTCACGTCTGGTAGGTGCAATACTACCAGCTATGCGCGCCATCTTTACACCAGGGTTTCAGAGCACGTGGGTGTTTCTCCTTCAACTGGAAAACCAACTGCGCACAAGGCGAATTTTGCTGTGTTAGACCACATTTTAAAATGCGGTTATAGTGCATCCTTTTCATATTTCTCTGTTTTGTATAGGACCAAATCCGATTTTCAACTCCTTTGTAAAGAAAGCATTCATATATCGCAATAAAAACTTGTTCTTAATAAGTGTGTTATGTATGTTATGTTATCTTCCCTTGGAATTGTTTTGGGTATTTGGTTTTAGTATTGTGCGCGTCATTATGTTTTATTTAAAATCTAGCGTTTTTAATACTGTTACCCTCTTATAGCTAATGGTTTATGTTAATTTTTTTCTTTTGGTTTTTTTTAACTTAATAAAACTTAATCACAAATTAAAAGTCTTTTAAAATTCTTTTTGTCTTTTAAATTAATTTATTCATTTTCACTTCTAATATTTTAAATACGTGTTATTCCCAATTTCCCTGTTTGTTTTAACCACTGTTTTATTATTCATCGTAAAACGTTTTTGCCAAACAAAAGCTTCTATCAGATTAAATATAAAAAAATTTTATCTTACAATAATACTTGTAAAGTAACAAAAAATTAGGTTTTGCACAAAGTGGATTTAGAGAGTATTTAAATACCAAAATATAAACAAAATGCTAATTAAATACAGGTTTTCTACACGAATTTAATAAAACAAATTTCTTTTATTCAAAAGATTACCACTAACAAGATTTTGTTAATCTACAGTAGAAACAGTCATAGTCGAAATACATGGGGATTTTGGCAGTAGTGTAATAATTGCATAGCACCTAATGGGGTATTGTTGATTGTCTAATTAAAAAAAAGCTTGTTGATTATTGTGTAAAACGCTTCGGATTTTCAAAAAAATATTAAAATTAAAAACTAAAAGTAATGATTTAATGTTATGGTAATATATGTTTATTTACTAAAATCACAATTTAAATTAAAAAAATTAATTATTATAACGTCACACATCGGTAATAATAAGACCTATTTCTATAACATTGTAAATATTAATTCAGTGTTTAACATAGATTAGTTTATGTATTATTAATTTTGTTAACACTTTTTAATCTTTTTTTTAATTTTTTTGCTCTATTTTTGTTTTTTGTTAAAGTAATTATTATTTTATTTATTATCTTTAGTACAATAAACCAAAAACACTGTGTTATTATATTTTAGGTAGCTTAGCAAACTCAAAGGAATTTTCCAAAGCTTTCAACTGCAAGCCTAATACAAAATATAACCCCAGTAAAAAATGTGAAATATGGTAAAAAGAAAGTGTTCTAAAAATTAAAAAAAATCTATTCCACCGTTTAATGAAAACTAAGTAATTGTATTCACAATAGTTAAAAACTGTTATTAACAATAGTTAAAGGGGATAGAAGATATTACAGGTGTGGTATACTAAATGATGGGTTTTTTTTGCTTTCATGGTGGTGGAATAAAATTAACGACCGTTTTTTTACAACATAGACGTTTTTAGTACAGCATTTAGTTTTTAAAGGGTCACAAAACAAACACCTATGGCGCCTGAAATCAACTACTTTTTTAATACTTGGCCAATTGGGATCAAATTTGGACACCAAAGTTTATTTATTTCACATAAAGCAGAATAGGAATGCCGATGTTACTCAGCACTAAATGCGTAAACAAATACTATATATAACAATATTAACAAGTAATATTATCTTACTGCAGTGTATCTCTGTTGGGACTCGATCCAAGGCCTTGAGTATGCAAGTCGTAAGATCTGCCACTGAGCCACAACCTCAAAATGATATAGCCTTGTTGCCAAGAAACTTACATTCCAGTTTAAAGTTAAAGAATGCTTTAAGAATAAAACCAAAAAAGGGTAATTTCACACCTGGCTAATGTTTAGACAAAAAAAGACTTAGAGTAGTGCGAGATAAACATATTTGGACTATAGAAAACATTTGGTTTGTACAGTTGCTCAGTAACTAAAAAATGTAGCTTTATAACAATCATATGTTTACTGTGGTTTTATTACGCAACAAAGTTGTAGTTTTTCTATAGTCTGGTGCAATGGACATTGAAAAAATCATATTCAAAGCAATCTTTGACAACCGCGAAATTGTCACTTTTTAAAATTAGAACGTCATATTTGTATTTATAAGAATCAACAATAAACTGGTAAAATTGGCGATTTCAAACTTGTCAAAGATTGATGCGAGTGCGAGTATAATTTTTTTGCTATAGTATCAGAATATAGGCAAATTACATTTTGATTATAAAATTAGCCACCTGTATAAACAAATTATTGTCGTAACGGTACAACTTTATTAAAAAAAAAATTTTTTTGGACAGCTTTACTATTTTTAAGCAACGAACAAACAGATGCCATAATTTTTTTTAAAAATACGCCCTGTAATTAATTTACATCTATTCACAAATTAATGAACGCATATTTAACACTACTTTTATCTAATAGTTTTTGTATTTTTAACAAAAACGAAAACAAGCCACAAACCATTAAAAAGTATATTAATAAATAATTGCGTTTAGAATTTATGGAAAAATCCCACAAAACCCCCCTTTCTCCCCCCCCTCTTCCTTCCGGAAGATTTATTCTGGTGCGCTCTTGAATGGATCTTCCCCCCCCTGAAAATTTATTCTGATTTACGCTAGAAAAGATCTTCCCCCCCTCAAAATAGTAACCCCCCCAGGAAGATCTATTCTAGTTCAAACACCAGAATAAATCTCCCCCCCTCAAAAATTTGCATAAATTTAAAACATGACACGTAAGATTTTTTATTTGGACAAATTTTAAACACATTGTTTTATAAAAAATAATTTGTTTTTTTTGTATTTTAATAAAAAATAAACTTTAACTTTAATTGTTATTATTTCTGAAAACAGTTCGCATTGACATTAATAATTAAGTATCATTTAGTTGGTTTTCAGAGATGAAAAGAATACAGGATTTCTTTTCTGGCGCCGCCAAAATTTTCTTTGAGTTTTAACTTTTTTTATGTTGCTTAATATTTTAAACGGTTAATAACTTGAGTTTAAGCTTTCTGCATAGGCTTGCTTAGGGTTTATATCTCAGCTTTATACAATCAAAATTCTTACTTTAAGTAAAACATTCGAAAGGTGTTTATTTAGAAAAGGCAGGGTTTTTTTTAAATACTCCGGACATCTGAAATTTTTATTCAATAGAATTTATTTTTTAGCGTTTATCACTAATTCTTTGATCTAAAACTCGAGTATTTTTTTGTTATTTTTTTCATTAAAAGAAAAAAGGAAATGACGTGAAAAATAGAAAAAAATGGATGTTGTTTTTAATGCAAATAATTGTTACATAATTTGTACAAGGGGGAAGACTTATTCCTGAGTGAACACCAGAATAAATCTTTCCTTCTCTGTTTGGAATTTTATGCAAAATTTTTGCTGTATGCTTTAACACAGGGGGAATAAATATTCTGAGGTGCGAAGATCTGTTCTAGCGTAAAGCAGAATAAATCTTCGGTGGGGGGGAAGAATCTGTAATGGCGAAGATCTATTCTACGACACGGGCATAGTTAATTTTTCATTGAAAGTTGGCGCGGTAAATTTAATCCCTAACCTGATGGTATATGTTAAGTACACTATGTTTGAATTATATCTGGCTGAGGTCGATAATTAGAATGCAGACATGAAGCCACCAATTAAAATTGCGTGGTAATAAATTTAAAAAAAAAAACAAATAAAAACGCGGAATTTAGTTTTTTTTGTAATTCCAGCTTTTCAAAAAATATAAAAAAATTAACTAACTTTAGCCTTTTAGAAAAGTGCATTTTGGTTCCAAATTAAATATTTTGACAAATAATTATTACAATACAAGTCTTGATCATTATTTTTTAACCGCTTTAGTGAAAGAGTTTGAATGGTTTTGTTTTAAATGGTCGATTCAATACTGCAATTATGGAGGTCAGCTAGATTTTATTTGCCTCTAAGGCTTAAGGTTTGAAAACTAGACTCAGTTGGTGCAGCATTACTAAACCTGTTTTAAAACATCTACAGAGTATCGACAAAGTTCCATAAAGGATTTTTTTCTGTATAAACTGTTCCCTGCACTGCAAACCCGTTTTTTCTTCACGCAGCGGTGAGCAGTAAAACTCCCACTTTGTGATAAAATACCAACGTCAAAACACTCACTGAATTTACTCGATAGACTACTTTTTGTTGCTTATTAATAATAATAAGAAAAAATAAAGTAAATTTTAATTTCATTTGGGCAATTGTGTGACATGTTGCTTTGAATTTTTCGGCACTCCCATTTTATATGAGGAGATCTTGAAAATAAATTGGAAATAGAATATGGGAATATAAATTGAAAAATATAAATATGAAATGGAAAAATAAGAGAATATAAAAGGAAATAAAAAATATTATTCATTTTTTCTACTTTTTCTTGTTTTTCTTGTGATTATTGATATTATATCCATACCCAATTCTTCAAAATTTTTAAATGCCGCGTGCCAAAAAATCCAAAGCAACATGTCACACATAATTTCCCAAATGAAATTAGTAATTTTTTGTCAAAAACATTATTAATTTTTAAGCAAAACATAACATTAAATATACTTAAATGGTAATCTAATATTTATTAAAAAAATTTAAAATTAAAAAAATGCCCAACATTTTTTGCCGTCACTTTGTATATTTACCAAAAAAATCGCGGGTTTCTTGTACGGGAAACGCAAAATCTCGACAAATACTAAACCAATCTTAACGATCAAGGTATCAAATTAAAGTAGAAAGTTACGACTCTCTTTAAGTGCAGGTTTTGTAACTTAAATTTTTATACCTATTGAGTAATCTTTTAAGTATGAATTGTCAAAAAAAAACGCCATTTTAAGGGGGGGGGTCATATCTCCATAACCACTAGAGATATTTTGATGGAAAAAAATTGTGCGGCCTATTAAAGCTTCACAAAAAATAATTAAAATCGAAGACAAAAAGTTTGACTCGGTACCACACTTTTAAGGGCCCTCCGCTTTAAATGACTAGAGTTTCGGAGGATGATATTGGAGAGTAGAAACATTACTAGTCTAAGCATATGACCTTTTCGTGTTGTAAATTAGGATATTTTTCAAAATCAAAGTACTGTTTCATAAAAATTATAACATTTCATTTTTTTGTAAAAGTTCATTGTTTTTTTGTAAATGTCAAATTTTTCTTTGTAATTTTGAAAATCCAGTGTTATACATAAATTAAATTTGCTATAAACAAAACCGACCGTACTTTTACTAAAAGAAATCAAATTTTTGTATAACTTTTTTTTAAACGGTGCCCAGCATACAATTTTCATAAAATTTTTTATACACTTTAATTAGAAAAACTGCCTAATAAACTGATACAAAATTTCAGTTGAAAGGTCATATTTTGGTCATTTTGAGGAAATAATATTTAAATGTGTTTTTTAAGAACCAACTAATATTTGAGTTTGTATTTAATTTCTCGGCGACTTAGATCCTAACAATGTTTTATAAAAATTTTATTAAAATGTTTTTTTAGTTTTATCATAAATTTCGGGCCGTTTTTGAACCGAAATTTTTATCAAATATTTATCAAATAAAATATTTTCACGCAAATTTTTTTCTATACCCCTTAAAAAAATATACGGCCGAACGATCTTTTTTTAGTTTTATCATAAACTTCGGGCCGTTTTTGAAATTAAATTTTTGTCAAATATTTATTAAATAAATTATTTTCACGCAAATTTTTATCTATTTTCCTTAAAAAAATATACGGCCGAACACATCTTTTTTTAGTTTTATCGTAAATTTCGGATTGTTTTTGAACCTAAATCAGCGAATAATCATTGAACACAATATTTTCACGCAAACTTTCATCCATGTTTAAAAAAAAACACGCGGCCGAACGCAAAAAACAAATAAATTTTTGTATGTATTTAACTTCAATTGAAGAAAGCTTTATTTTTCTTGCATGAATTAGCTGAATTTACTAATCTTACACGTAATATGCCGAAACTGCGTGTGTTTTGCGCTGTCAAGCATCGCAAAGTTGCGATAAGATTAGAAACTTTGCTTTTACCATTATCGCATGTCGCCTATCGCAAGTTACTATCGCCAATAGTAAGTTGCTATCGCCTATCGCAGCAGTGTGAACTGATATTAGCCAATCGCCTATCGCCTGTCGTCTGTCGCCGATCGCTTAAGTGTGAATCCGGCTTTAGTTTTCTAAGGTCTTTGTATAGCTGAAACTTTGTTTGCAACTTATGTTGTAATGCTTCGTTGAGTTCATTTACTATGGTCTAAGACTCGGTTCGAAAAGTAATCGCTCGAAGATCCGTCACGTACCACTTTTCGAAGTGGTACGTGACGGATGCAGGCTGAAACTCACCCGCCAGAAGCTGAATCTAATTAAAAAAATCTGTCAATGAATGTCAACCGAAGAAGGTTTAAGAAAATAGAACTGTGAAAGAAATAACTGAAATAGCTGCGTGGTAAAAATATGTTTTATAGGGTACACTAATTATATAAAATTTGTTTTAGGATCTATAATTCGTAAAAACACTAATTGTATTAGAAAATAATTGCAAAGGCCATCTCTGGCTTCACTGTAATGTAGGCGTGATATAGAAAATAGAAATAAAATAACTTTTAAACGGATAAAAAATAGTAAAACGTGTCACAATAACTCCAATAATTCTGAGTTTTTTTTAATAATATCCTAATTTATTAATTTTCTTCTTCCCTCATAAATTTTTGACACATATTTTTTTAAAATGTACCAGCACATTTTCGTAGCACTTTTTCTGTTTTCTCATGCTTATTGATTGGTTGGTGTTTTTTTTCTAATTTTAGTCTAGTTCGACTTAAATTGATACATTTAAGCTTTTACCATATGAAATTCCTTAAGTTAAAACCATGTTTATTATTTAAAATAACCCACAATTAATTTTGTTAAAATGAGTATACTGGATTTAAATACAAAGTCTGCAAGCATACTTTGTTTTAGAATATTTTTGCTGGCTTTGTATTATTTGTACTTGCAATAATTACGTGTTGATCGTGCTGACATTTTTATTAAATACCGTATTTCTTCTATTAGTATCCTAGGCTTCTATTTTTTAACAGGTCTAAAAGGGTGGCTATTATTAGAAGTAGGCTACTATTAGAGACTAGGCTACTATTTTTTCCAAAAAAAAACGACACGAAGGTATAATGTGTAAAGAACAAATTAGCAAACAAAATTTTTTTCAAACTTTCAACAAAATTTTAGTTCCATCAAACGAAAATGACACAAACTGTGCTGGTGACTATTGATCGAAATTGTCTGTTTTATTAGCCGTCATTTCACTTTTTATGTCTATGATTTTTTACAAGAAATTTAAATAATTATGGAAATAATGCGTGTGCAACCGTCCTAAAATGGCGTGCAGTCTTTTAATAATAGTCTAGGCTTGTATTAGAGACTACGCTACAATTTTTTCAATAGGTGCAAGAGGGTGGGCTATTATAGGAGGTAGGCTACTATTAGACGATGGGTTAATATTAGAAGAAATACGGTATTCATGAATTTTAATAATACTTTTACTTACTCATTTAATAATATTAGATTAGCTAAAATTTTGAAAGGCATCATCAGCCCGGCTGAAAGGTATAATCATCATCATACAGGCACATCAGCCTGGCCACAAAGCCAAACTGATGATTGCGAAAAATATGGAATGTAAAAATGATGAGTTTTGTTATAACCACAATATAACATAAAAATAAAAAAGGCAAAAAATTACTCGCTGCTAAGTGCGTAATGAGTTCTCCTGCTGGAAGGAGCTTAGGATCTAAGTTAACGTCATAGTATTGTTTATTAATGTTCAGATCGATTCTTAGGCCAACTAAAATTAGCACCGTTTGCTCCAAGACCTGAATAATTTCTATCACAGTGTTTGTTATTTCAATGGGACTCCTGACTTCTTCATCCTAAAATTAATTAAACCAATGAGCGGGAAAGTTAGTTCTGAGCAATAAAATAATTATAGTAGGAGAAGATTTGGTTGTGATTGGTATATCTTTAGCCCACATTTTATGCAAACATCTGCACGCACAGGGATTTCTGGCAGCAATAAATAGACAGGGTAGTTTAAAAATATCACGCAAACCTTTAGTTTTAGCTTCTTGATTTATTGCAAAATACGATTTCGAAATCATAAAAATATTTTTTTTTAAATAGTGTATTCAATGACGAAATTTATTTTCGTTGCAAAACTACTACCTGTATTAGGCCAGGGACGCCTATGGCCTTCCTTGTAGAATATATACATGAGGCATCGAAAAATTTTTGAAATTTTTTTATGTGGAATATCTATTAAAATAAAATTTGCCACGTAAAAATACACAACATATAACGCAATATTTTTACCCATGCTACCAATTTTGAAACCAAAAGCAAATCAGTTGATAATGTGGCACAAACTTATGTAAATAAAAACTGTGCTAGAATTAAAGCTTATTAACTATAAACCTGCAATGCTATGCTATCAAAAAAGTAATATCGAGGTGCGAGAAGGTCTGCTTCTGAACCTGCTACAACCTCAATCTGTTGTACAATGTAGCAAAAATAAGAAAAAATTGTAATCAAACTGAAAAACTAACAAAATATACATTTAGGCTACCGCAATCGCAAGCTACCATTACGCAACGTGCCATAAGGCAACCACTACAAGCTACCGTAGTACATGCCTATATTTTTTAGTAATCATCTTTAGTATACAATAAAAGCAAATTAATTATATAATTTGCTGAAAAATGTTTGCACCAGGTTCATCCTATGTATTAATAGATTGTATTAATATCGTATTAATAGATTGTACCTTTATTGCATGCTTGACAGCAGTCACATTTTTTATATTGCACTTACTTAGTAGTCTCATGTGTTTTGTGGTTTTTACAATTATTAAAATCAATCCACCTCTTCATAAATCTGCGCAATGTGTTTTAAAACATTATAAAGCACCAGTCCCATAAAGAAGATCAATATGACAGCAGAGTCACCGCGTATATTTTTTAAAACATCCATTCTTAGTTTGGAAAGACGATATAACACCATTATTCCAACTAAAATATGTAATAGCAAAAATTTATTTAAATTATAATTAAATAAAACAGGTAAAAAAATAGACTTAAGAAATAATTTACATTTTCTGGATTATTTTAGTCAGCCTATGAGTCGCGCACGATCTAAGCGCGGCCCTCTTAGTGGTATAATCAAAAATATATAATATAACGAAAAATGTGCAACTCCTATATAAAAAAATACGGGAAAGTAGGCCATTATAATGAGCCTCTCCATTTAAATGACACTCTCCATAATAATAGCATAGTAGCCATTTTAATGCGGGGGAAAATATGCTGTTCGCCTACGTCAAATGAAATAAAATGTTTTTATTGATCCGCGCACATTTGTGCAAAATAACCTAGGCAAACAGCATATTTTCCCGCATTAAAATGGCTACTATGCTATTATTATGGAGAGTGTCATTTAAATGGAGAGGCTCATTACAATAGCCTACTTTTTTGTATTTTTTTTGTAGGAGTTGCACATTTTTCGGTATATTATATATCTTTGGTATAATTAGAATCTACTCACTGGTGATCTTACAGAAAATAATGTTTTTTTTTTCAAACTAGGTGCCCTAAATATTTTAATCTTTTCCTAATTGCGTTCACACTCTTACAGGGCAAAGTTGTTTTAATTAACAATTTTCAGAGAGAGCAACAATAAAACATTATTTTTCTTGAGTGTTACAAAAGGATTACGTAATAATTAGGCCAATATAACACTAAATGAAGTGTTTTTAATTGCATCTTGCCCCCAATAACTGTGCATTCTATTATAAAATGTACTTAAATACCAGCCTTTCAGTTAGGAACTTATTTGAGTGACAAAGTCTTATTTGAAGAACTAAAATGTATCAATAGTAACAAATAAGTGTGAATAGTACATACATTTACCTCAATGTTCTAATTTTTATCTTTAAAATCATATGTTATTGATATTAATAATCAATGAAAACAAAATAAAGGTTCTTAAATTGAGGTTTAATACAAAGTTTTACCTACCGATATTAGCTTGTGAGTGTAAAAATATGAGGTAAACCTGGAGAAACAAATTTTCTTCGCCGCTAATACTTAAGATTGCGAACACAAGGGCGGACACTATTAACGTTACACTGGCTGCTCTAAAGAATAAAAAATAAGATCAGATAAGGACCAAAGAATGCTGTATTAGCATTTTTATTCATTTATCTAATTAATTATTTTATTTATCCATTTATTTTAGTCCTAAAGTTTTTATATGGTTTAACCTATACAATAAAAGTTTGTATCTTACTGCCCCAGAATATACCTGAAACATGCTTTTTTAGAACTTAATGGTAAATAAGTTTTAAATCTAATGTCAGATTTTAAAATATACCCACAGTTTTAGCTAAACCTTCCATTATACAGATGTCCATGTTAAAAACATGGACATCTGTATAATGGAATGTTGGGTTTTAGGCTACAAAAAGTTGCTCAAGGCTTTTTAATTGCGCCAAAATTCATGTGCTTTTTTTATAAAATTCTTTTCTTAAAACAAATGAAACCAATTAATTTATCCAAAAAAATTTTTTATATCGAAGCCGAAACATATTGAGCGATTGTAAATATAAGAAGTCATAAAAATATAAAAGACTTATTTTATTATTTGTGGGACTAATTTTGTTTATACGAGACTAAAACTGTACGCTAGTTAAAATCAAAATCATTTATATCAAAATGGGTTTGAATTATGACTAGAATTTATGGGTGACGGAAAAAAGCACCCGTGGCAAAGGCGGAAAAAAAAGCACCCGGTGTTAAGGCGGAAAAAAAGCACCCGTGCACGGGGCGGAAAAAAAGCACCCGCCCTTAACGCGGAAAAAAAGCACCCGAAGGGAGCCTATGACAAATATCGTGTAGCGACGTTTATTTATTACGTTATCAGTATTATAAAACTTAACTTAAACATCTCGTAGCGTTTAGCGGTTATTTATATTTAGTCAATGTAAGATTTTTATTTGGTTGATAAACACAAGATTAAATTAACAATTATTTGTTAAATAAAATAATTAAAAATAAAAAAAATTAATACATTTCTTGTGTTCAGTTGGTTAATTGTATGCTAACAAATTGCAAGCAATTTATGTTAACTGCAAATTCACACAAACTTTTAATTTGCGGTTTTTTATCTATTTCTTTGTGATATCATAACAAATACGCTACAGTAATTTTTTATGTCATAATTTGCCGCAGGACAATAATAAAATGGATAATTACGCGGGAAAGCGAAATTTCATGTGCAACCACTAAAATCTCGCGCACTATAAACTTACCATTTAATAAAGTTAGCGTTTACAAATGTAAAATAGAAAACAGTAAAACGAAAACAGTGCTAGGAAATATTTAAACATTTTATATACAATTTCCTTTAATTTCATTTGTACATTTAGCAGCTTTTTTAAGTTTATATTGGTGGTGCTGGTTTTAAAATTTTTCAAAGTAAAGTAGTGGTGTGTTGGCAAAAATATTACGTAATAAATTTGAAATTAGGTCAAGCCGTTCACATTAATTAGGTCAAATTGTTTATATTAATTAGGCCGTGTTATTAACTATATAAACAAACATATTTTAATTTCAATTCGATGTTTTGTTTTTCTAATTCGATAATTTACCAAATTTGATTATAATCGTTAAAAAATGGCTGATTTCGGTGATGCGAAACCTTTTAAAGTTTTAAGTAATTGTAATCGACACCCAAAAATACAGTACCCAAGTCAACGTTGGCCCGGTATGGTACTGGAATTTACATGGAAAAACGCCGCAGTTGATGGGGCCATATACAGATGTCAAAACCAAAAGTGTTTTTCCGAAGAAGAAAATAATAACGCCTTACCTACTGTACCTACGATTATAATAAAAAACGGCCGTTTTCAGCATAATATATAATAAGATTAGTGATGTTCCCCGGAGTTCCAGAGCTCCTTCCGTTTTTTGGAGCTCCGGAGCAACCGCTGAAGCTCCGGAACTCCGGAGCTCCGCCCTATTTTCCTACTAATTCTATGAATAGTTAAAGAAAGATGCCATGGATTATTAAGTCAATTTTTTTTGTAAATTAAATTTTTTTCAAAACTTATTTAAAAACCAAAAAATGTTGAATGTTGAATTATGCTTATGTGTTGTATGTTTTCTGGAATAAAACTGACTTTGACTTAAAAACAAAAAAAAAATACTTAATATTTAAAACTTTTGTAAAAGTATTTTCGTTTTTTACGCAATTATATGATTCAATTTGAAAATATTTATTTAAAAATTCTAAAATTAAACTACTGAAAAGGTTTGCTATCTATAATTAACAACATTGTAAGGTCAAAATTTAAAAGACTCCTAAAAACAAATGTGTATACAATAGTGATAACGTAATAAATAAACGTCGCCGTACAAGATTTGTCATGCGCTCCTTTCGGGTGCTTTTTTTTCGCCTTGCGCTCGGATGCTTTTTTTCCGCCTTTGCCACGGTTGCTTTTTTTCCGTAAACCGAATTTATGATTATATAATAATAATCATTTATATTATAATCCGTTTAATTTATGGTCCACTGTAATGGACAATATTGTTTACTGAATCAAATATTAGGTTCAAAAATGTTAATAAACATATATAATAAAATGAAGAAAAAATAGAAATCAAAACGATTTCAAAATACACAAATAAAATTTTGATTCTTATTAATTTGTTTTGTTTGTGTTTGTTTTCATTGATTTTTACAAGTAACCCTGTTTTTATCACTAAAGTACGTAACCAACAACCAAGATCTCCTCAACTGCTTATTTTCTTTTTTAGGTTTCAATAAAAACGAATTCTAAAATGGTTTTAATGAAACAAACAGGTGTAAACATATTTGGTCCATGCATTAATAATTTTTAAAGTACCTTGCTTTATATGTTTCGCGTTAGGTTCAATGTTTTGGGTTTAAAAATAATTGCGATTGGCTGTAATTTATAAACGTTATTTTAATATGAGTTAGAATTAAAACACCAAATTAAAATATTTTTAATGGTTAAGTTATGCCAGGTTAAATCAGAAGCTTAACAATATCTTTAAAATAGAAAATCTTAACTGAGCAAAAATTAAATATTATTTTATTAATTTTTAATTATCACTGGGTTTGCTTTTTTTATTATATGACTTTAAAAAAGTTTAAAAAATCTAAACTTCCCAAGTAGTTCTGGGACCCTCCTAAATTTTAAGGGAGAGATACCTCAAAATTCAAAAATGGATGGTGGAAATTTTAAAATTCTTTTGAATATAACTTGAACTTCCCCCTCTGGATATCTATGCTTTAAAATCAATAATCTCAAGTAAGTAAGAATAAGGTCAGGAAAAAGCGTTTGCAACTATTGAATCACCTTAATTTTTTTCGTTGGCGTAAAAACTACCGAACGTACTATTACTGAGCTGAAAATCCTATGGAACGACCAATAAGCTCCAGGCAATAAAAAATTTATGCAAATTAAAAGACACCGTCTGCAAATTATGTGAGATTACCGTAACGTGTGAGATTAATTAAATGAATATCAAAAAACTAACCCTGAAAATAGCGCTGAGAAGCCTGTTGTTGTCGAATTCCGTTTAAACACGGTCCAAAAGCCAGTGTTTAAGTCGATGTAGGCTTGTCGATAGTGTGTAAATAGAAAAATTAGTATAATTAAACAGCCGTATATGTAACCCATGGAAAATACAAACGTGTATATTCCTACGTTTTCTGAAACCTGTTGTATATAGCTTCTTCGGTGGCAGATTGGTTGGTCAGCTAAAACCGGTTGAATATTTGCGTTTAAAACTTTTTCTTGGCAGTTATATTTTCAGATAATCTCCTTAAACATCAATTTTAATTACTAATTAAAATAGATTTATCTTTTAGTAAACGAGATATCAGATAATTATAGAGGAGCTGAAACATTATTTGGACACGATTCCCAATACAATTTTCCGTGATTCCACCTAACCCACGAGATTGCTTGCTTTTTAAGTCCAGGTGGTGGCGCAGTGGCAGAACATGTTTCAAGAGCATTTTTCAAGGCTAGTTTATACTACAACATGTGAATTAATAGGCAAAATGTTGAATAATCATGAAATTGCATGAAAGTTTTTTACATAATACTGATTGAATAATACACAGGTTAGAATTCATTAACACGCGTAAAATATTTAACAGTAACACGAGGAAAAATTTTCTTGTAGATTATTGAACAAACTTTAGATTATTTTACTTGTTGCAGTAGAAATTTTGTCGTTAAATGTATTTCTTTACTCTATCAACTTTTGGAATAATCCACATATTGAAATTCAAAAAAAGTGGAATATTCACCAGTATGATTTTAAAAAAAACTACTATGTAGATTATTCAAAAAACGCAGATTATTCCACCGGCCCTGCAATGCGGTAGGTAAGAAAAAACTAAACTTAAATTTTAATTTTATGTTCTTTTTCTTAGTACAATTTTTAATGTTCTTTCTAAAATTTTAACTACTAAATCATAATATCTCCGTAAAAATGGGGTACCTTATTTGGAAAAATAGGTTTGTAGCTGTCTCTTACCTGGCTCGATCACAAATTTTGATACTTTTTACCTGATTTTGTGTTCTATCTCTTTTCATTCTAAATCTGCCTTCCTATGCCTTCGAAGCAGATTTAGCTGAACTCTGCCTGCTCCCTCACATCTATGTGCTTTAACATAGAATGCAGTACCACCTGCCTTTTACCTGCTTCCGAGGTCGTTTTACCTGCCTCCACCCTGTTTTTTACCTGTCTATAAGAAATTTTTGCTGCCTCCCAGCTGGCTCTATACTCTACTTCTGGCTCTATACTCTACTTCTTACTACTATACTCTATATACTCCACTATACTCTATACTCTATACTTCTGGATTTGCTGCCTTTTTATGGAGCACTTTAGAGATTCGTCTTTATGAAGATATAAAAATTTGCCATTAAAAAAAGATTTTATGTTAAGCCATTATCATCAAATGATATTTCAATTTTTTTATTATTCAAATCTAAATTAATACACTAGTTCTGAATAAAGGTCGTTTATTGTGCGAAAGAGGGTACGAAAACAAAAAAAATAAAATTAAAAAATCGTAGTTTTTTTAGTTTCTTTAGTTTAAAGCTATATTTAATAAAAATTGCTACACGGTCATATGTTTTTCTATGTTAAAATACTTTTATATATCAGTTTGTGCTAAATAAATTTTGGTTTCTTGATTTTATGTCACAAAAGTTAGAAATCTTTACTAAAATAGTACTTGAAAAATGATTTCGAATTAGCAAAAAAATAAAATTGTCCTTTAAAAGTAATTTCAAACCTACATAGATTTTATTAATGTTCTGGTTGTAAAACTATTTAGAATTTAAAAATTAATTTCACAAAGTCCATTCCAAACTTTTAAATAGAATCATTTTCTGTAATTAAAACAGTAAACAAAAGTGACAACAAAGTGCGCGAGTATAGCGCCACACCTACGAAGCGGCAATATTTGAAACCGTAAAATGTACTATTTGCTCCCTGTTTCTCAGTTTTTCTCCAAGGTTATGATTGACGCTAGTTGTATTTACACCATTTTCCTGCACTAAAAAAACCCTTATTCAGAACTAGTCTATATGCTGATTTAAAACAATAAAAACTCTTTGATCCCAGGACCGTAATCGGCGTTTTTCATCCAGACCGGAAGTCCCAGATGAGAGGAAAAGTTGTAGTTTTCCGGATTTTTTCGCACGGCGTCGCTCCATTGCGCCAGCGTATTAAACGCCCGATATTCCAAAAACAAAAAGCCGGTGCAAATCGTGGTGCCGATGAGGTGAGCTAGACTGAATTGAGCGAAAGCCGGCCAATTATGCAACTTGATCTATAAATTTATATCAATATATTTAGAGATCAATCTTTAACCATCATTTAAATATAAATTCAAGCCAATAAGACAAAGGCCGAATTGCACAGTAAACAATTTATAGGCAAATAAAATCTAGCTGACTTCAAAGATTGCAGTATTGAATCGCCTATTTAACAACACAACCATTCAAAATTTTTAAAGAAAGCGGTTTAATAATAAAGATCAAAACCCTTATTTTAATAACAATCAAAGAATAAAAAGGGGGAATTCTGTTTGTGTTTAATTCTTATTTGTTTTAAAAAAAAACGCCTTAACCGCACAAATTTAATTGGTCCCCTCATTTCTGCAAACTAATTTTCGACGTCAGCCAGATATAATTCAACCATAAACGAAACACTCGCAAAAAGCAGAACCCACACAGTAGTAAGAGCGGTTTTTAGAATGTCTGTTGGTAACAGGTAGAAAAAATGTGGAAGGTTAAAGACAAAACAATTCAATGAAAAATTTCTTGATTACAGAGCCTAGACGTGAAACTCCTGTGGTTTTTTGTCGAGGTATGCTTTAGTTTTTTGTGAATGCTGAAATAGAAAACAACACTGACTTTAAAAAAATAAAAAGAATAAAAAAATTGGCATTTTAATTTGTATGAAAAGATTTAGGGTCAATGGAGCCGAGTGAACTGAAGCAAAAAAATAGGAACTTTGGAGCCGTAAGCTGGAAACTTGGAGCAAAAAATGTAAAAATCGCTAAAACGTTTACCTAATGCGCAAGCAAAATCTAAATCTAAGCCTAAATCAATTTTTTGTATCGTTTGTAAATAATATGGTGTTTTGTGTTTTTATGGTTTAATGTTATAAATTTAGATTAATATTTTTTGAAAATCTTTAAGAAATTATATGAATTTTTTATGAAGAAAAACTAGCAACAGCATTAAGAATAATGATTGAAATGTACTGTAAGGGATTGAGACAAATTTTCATGCGATAATAGTATATGGGAAGCGAGATAAAAATGGACATCAAAAACCTAAAATTTTTGAAAGGGTAATAGTTTAAACATAAGGTAAAAATATATCATAAAAACAACATATAATAGAGTACACTGAAAAATACATCATAAATTATTAAAATGTATATGAACTCCCAAATGGAACCGTTTATTTTAGTTTTAAAAAAATCAAAGCACCATGGCGTGCTAAATTTTTTCCGCACGCATTTGCTCGGTTCACGTTTTTTGTCGAGGTATGCTTTAGTTTTCTGTGCTTGTTAAAAAAAAAACTCTAAAATTCAAAAAAAATCAAAAAAAAAAAAAATAAAAAAAATTGGCATTTTAACCATACATTGGCAAGTTGGTCCGGAGTAGGGGGTTAAACCCGGAATTAGCGGAAAAGGGGGGTTAAAATTCGAGAAACGCGTTTTACCCATATCGTTTTTTTCTGAAATGCATTTTATCCATATTGTTTTTCAATGTTGAAGGAAAAATAGATAAAACACGCTAATTTTAGGTCAAAAAGCACTTTTTAATGCATTTTTGAGCATTTTATTGCTTAAAACATTCATTTTGACCCTAAAACTTTAGTTTGTAGGCAGTTAGAAGTCATTTAAAAGACATTTTTTCATTTTTTTAAAAATCGGGGGTTAACCTTTCCCCCCCCCACTTCCGAGTGGGAGGAAGGGGTAAAACCCACATCTCAAAATTTGGGGTTTAACCCCCAACTCCCCTTTCCCCGTGCTCATGTATGATTTTAACTCGTTTCCGTCGTTGCCTTATCCCCGGTTACAACCGTGAAACCTTCTTATTACCGCCGTTAAACCTTCGTTTCTAGATGGTAATATCTTTGTCTAATCAATGTGGTACGTAAATTTTACCGCGGTAAACTCTAGGTATGACCAAGAATATATAACACAAGAGAATGTCCGACTGTACACTAAATTTTTGACCAAAATTTTACGAGAAAAGTCGCACTTTTAAATTCGTGTGCGACTTTTCTCGCAAAAATCCGCCATTTCCTGCTAGTTTTTCCGCGCTGCGATTTTTAACACAGTGTTAGTTTTCTCGCAGTGAGGACTGCGACTTTTTTCGCACTCTATGCTGCTTTATTCGCACTGCGATTATTTTCGCACTGCGAGCCTGGCCGCGCAACAAAAAAATACAGACGCTGGTAGTCATTTTCAATGGAGTAAAACACTTCGAAACTTGTTTTATTTAATTTTAAAACGTTGGAAAGTTACTTTATTTTATTAAAACTAAAAAGTTAAGGTAAAAAAAACGACTTTTACTCATTTAAACACAAAATTTTCGCTCCGCTTTGTTTTTATTTTTTTTTTTGTTGTGCAGCCCGACTCGCAGTGCGAAAATAATCGCAGTGCGAATAAAGCAGCATAGAGTGCGAAAGAAGTCGCAGTCCCCACTGCGAGAAAACTAACACTGTGTTAAAAATCGAAGCGCGGGAAAACTTGCAGAAAATGACGGATTTTTGCGAGAAAAGTCGCACACAAATTTAAAAGTGCGACTTTTCTCGCAAAATTTTGGTCAAAAATTTAGTGTACAGTCGGACATTCTCTTGTGTTATATATTCTTGGTATGTCCAAGATCGCGCCTAACACTTTTGTGTGTGATTAGTACATAGTAAGTGAGCAAACTAAAATAGTTAAAGCGGTACAGTAGCAATATGTAAATTTTATTCACGGATACAGTTTCTTAGGTACGACCTAGGTACGACCTAGCCAATACCTATAGAGTTTACCGCGGTGAAGTTCGCATTGATTGGACGAAGACACTACAACCGTGAAACAAGGTTTCACTGTTGGTGGAGGAAACGGCAATCACGGAAGCGAGTTAATTTGTCTGAAAAGATTTAGATTCAATGGAGCAGAGGGAACTTGTAAATGAAACTTAAAGCAAAAAAGATAGAGAACTTCGAGCAGTATCATGGAAATATGGAGCTCAAAAGTAAAAATCGCTACAACGTATACCTAAACCTAAGCAAAGTGTAAGTCTAAGCCCAAATTAATTTTTACTAACGGCACCAAGCTCCCATTGTTTGCGATTCCATGT
>JASAMX010022554.1:0-17003 GCA_030248175.1 Microlaimidae sp. YZB2_3
AAAAAAATAAAAAAAAAAAAAAATCTTCTCCAGAGGTCTATTTCATAAAAAATGCCTGTAATTAATTTACACCTGTAAATTAATAAACGCAAATTTTTTTTCTATTTTTTTAATTAAAAAGTATATTAATAAAATTGCGTTTATAATTTAAAAAATTAAATGTCTTTAAATTCTGTAAATTCCACAGTTACGTATGTATTTTTTAATTAATAAAATAAGAAGAAATTAAATGCATTTATTAGTTTACTATTACAAAAATCTTTATGAAATAGGCCCCAGCACACAAAAATTTAGAATTAAAATTAAAAATACTAGCGTATTTTTACTCTTTTTGTTAAAATATAGAGGTATTGGAATAGGGAGAACCACCTCAACGGACTGTGTCGTATAAGATGCTTTGCACTACAGTAATAGTAGGCATGTCCGTGCTTTGGCCAGAAAGATGAGTTTTACACAAGTTAGTTTTAACCTTAAATTATAACAAAAAGAAAATTAAAAAAGAACACTAATTAAGTTTTATGTGACTAGTGTTTTAGAGGACTTAAGATGTAGCGTTTGCAAAAATTGAATTTATAAAGAAATTTGCAGGTTTAGCAAAACAATTCTTGAATTTAACACGGATTATTTAATAGGAAGGGCTTTTGACAACCGCTTCCAGAAGGGTTACTGAACCTCCTAATTTATAATTATAATTTATTTGAATTAAAAACGTGTTACGTGCAAATTTCTATAAAAAGGTACCTGTACCCATTTGGTTACTTTCGTGGCCATTCCGCCATTAAAGTTTTTAAGTTGGGGTCGCCAATTTTCCTAACTCATAGAAAATAACCTAGTCAGCCACTGAGCTATTTTCACTATTATTAGGGGTCCTTAGCCTAGTTTGCACCGGTTAATTTGACAGTTAAATTGCCAGGGCCAGGGCTGGGGTAGAGAAAATTGCGTAAAAAGACCAGGACCGGGGCAAGGTCGGGGTAAAAAAAAGTGCTGGGGGAAAGCCAGGGCCTGGGCTGGGGCCGCGGTCGATCCCTAATTAAGAAAATATAACAAATAGTATAAGTGGTGTTTTTTTTATTCTAATCAATTTATTATGATTTCTGTGATATTATGGAACAATTATATATTAAACTTTGAAGTAATTAATTTTTGTTTTTTTTTTTTATTTTTATTGATATGAATTTATTGGGGTAAATACGGATGTTGCGTCAGAATGCGACCGGATGGGCCTGTCCACTAAACGCAAATTCACTAGGTGGTATGTTAGCACGTTGTTTAAAACTCTTGACAATGTTTTTATTTTTGTTTTTTTTTCTCACGAAATCCTTAAGAATTTTTGTACAAATAGCATAAGATGATATTTCATTAATTTTATGAATATTTGTAAAAAAAACAAGTTTAGAACCAATAACCCCTAATGAAAGGTTAGCAAAACTTCTAAGTAGTGGTTAAGGTTTTTCTAGCTTTTATTAAAAACAAATATGCATAAAACTCGTTAAATAATAATTTATCCAGTTTAAACATGAAGTTATATAAGATTTATTGAAAAAACAAACACATAAAATACAACATTATTAACAGTTTTAAACAATGTGCTAACATAAAATCCTGCGCAAAGGTAGCTGCCAATTGGAACGCGTTCCATGGCCGGAAGGTTAAGAGAGGACGCAGGTGGAGCCCGCATCCTGACCCGCGTTCCACCAGTATCCCAGGGTTTTCCTTGGGATGCGGCAAAACAAAAAATCTTTGTGGTAGACGCGTTCAAGAACCCACAAACGGGCTAAACCCGTCAGGCTGACAGATTAAAAAATCCTCTGAAAGAAAATAACGCATTATTTCCTTTCTTTTTCAGGATATTCAAAACCCTTCCATTCAAACGGAAATTGTTCAGTGGTAATATTCTTTACTGAGTGATAAAATTATAGAATCACTTTTAGCCAATTAGTGCTTATGAAAAAAGAGACCTTTCATCTATGGAAATTAATTTTTTCTCCAGCATTAATTGGTTAAAAGTGATTCTTTTAGCTCCTCCCATAACATTCCCACAGAAAAAAACATATATGACGTGATCACAAAGACTTTATGACATTTTGAGTGACCTTAAAATCCTAACGTGTTTTCTCAAAAACTTGGAGGCACATTTACTTTAAAACAGTATATGTTTAAATATTGCAAACTGTTTTATTGTACGTATAAAGCAGAGTTCTTAGCATGATTCATATTTTCTAAGGTTAATTTTTTTAGTAAAAATAATGTCTAGACAAATTTATATTTTTTATTTGTTTAGAACTAATATATGAAAAAAGCTCAACGTGAAGTACGACCATGTCAACATGCCAAATATATTTTCGACATAATGTTTTTGACATTGGAGTATACCGGAAGGTTTTAGTGCCGTCTTATAATTCTTGTTTTTTTTTAGGTTTGGCCTCACCACGAAGGTATTATTTAAAGGCAAAATAAATTTAAGAATACTGTTTAATAGTATAAAATTTCTAAGGACTGCAAAAACTTCCATCCAATTTTTAGTAAAAAATCTCAATTTTTTTCATTTTAATGATAGGAAAATCAAACCTAGCTGATCTTGATGATTTGCAAAAATGAATAGACTAATTAACAATAAAAAATTTAAAATTTTTGACAATAACAATTTAATATTACAGATTACAATGCCTAATTCGAAAAATTATTTTTCAAACTACTCAATTTTTAAAAAAAATATGGATTTTTGTAAAAGGGTGAGAAACAAAAAAAAACTTCTGCATTTTAAATCGCTTAAAAAACACGTCATAATCGCACAATTTTATTTGATTAACGAGGTGAGCCAATTCAACTATAAATGCTATTTTTAATGCTGTGAACATATTTTCTAAACTTTTAGAATAGTTAAAATTTTAAATTACATTTATAGCGTAGGATGTTTTTAGGCAAACATAAGTTAATATGGACACCTATTATGATAATTATTAGTCAAAATGTGAAATTTAAAAAACTTAGACATCTTTAAATTGAGCTGCATTTTCAAACTGCGTAGTGGGTATTTAACTTTATTTAACATATTTTCAAAAATGCAATGCAAATAATTTTACTTTCAGCTGGTGTCAAACATTTTCAAATTCGGAGACTCAGAGGGCCAGTCCGCCACTGTTATACCCAACTTAGAAAAAAAATTTTATTTTTTGTTATTTGCTTTTATGCTTAGGATCAATAAATTCGCCGCAAGCCATATGGACCTGGTGGCGAATTGTGAGCGCGTTTTGTAAACTTTTTCTAATAAATGGAATGAGATATTCTTTATGATTCTTACAAATAACACACTATCCACTAAAATCTTTCCATCAAAAATCGCAATATCGGTAGCACCGTACCAAGGTATACCAGCTCAAACGTGCTTTTTGTAGGTGTAGATTATCAATCAAGCTATAAGTTTATAGGTGCTTGGATCGAGTCACAAATAAAACAACTTACATTGTGATAATATAAAATATTTATATGTAATATTTTAAACTCCAGTTGTTAAATTAAGAGGACCTGAAATCTCGTACATTAAAAATTACCAATTGGTCTGGAAAATGAAGTAAATTTTACTTAATAAAGACAAATTCTATCAGGGTGAAAATAACTAGGTGGTAAAGTAACCACTCGTTCTTCAAAAAAATCACGTGGAGAAAATCACCTGACGCAACTTAATAATAATCGGTTACATCATTTCTGACAACTTTTTTTTATCATTTTTATTCTTATGCATTCATTCTTTATTTTTTCCTGGGGGCGTGTGGTTACGTGCTTAATTTCACCCTAAAGGATTAAAACGTTAGTGAAAAATTTTGAATAGTAAACGCATTATTATGTTAGTTTGTAAAATTAAAAAAAATAAATTGATTTTTCGCGCCATATTCTAGTTATTCTGCTGAAACTCGTTAAAAATAGATCTTATGTTTTGTAAAAAAAACCGAAATAGTATCGGTGTTAGTTAATTCGTTGAAAAGTTAAAGTTTAGTAGATTTGCAGAGATTTCTGTTAGAATTGAAAATTATTGAAAATTGAAAGTTAAAAACTAATGACAAAAGTTTATGTGTGCATCATGGACTTTAACCCCCTAGTTTAAATTTTTCTATTGTTGTGTTTCATTTGGGGAGTTAGAATTTTCGTAGCATTATTGTCACACATAAAGAAGATGTCAGTGTTGAGTTTCGAATTCTACTAATTGTTTTCTTTAAAATGTAAAAAAAGCAATTGGATAGACGTAAGAATTTTTTTATAATCTTTAAAAATTAGCTTTCCTAGATAAAATTTGAGATTTAGTAAAACTAATTTAAATTCAAATATCCTTGATTTTTTAAAATTTGTTTTAGGTATAGCTGTATAGTTGTAGTGGTTGCACAGTTAGTGCAAGGTAACATCGGCCTTGTGTATCCTGTCATATGCAAAATATATGCCCGCTGTAAAATTCCTAAAACGGAATATACTGAGCGTTTAACTTTTTTGGAACTTGACAGTCTTGAAAGCAGAAGAATCAGAAACGATTTAGTTTTTTGTTACAAGGTACTTAATAATAAACTGGATATTGACAAAAACGAATACTTTAAACTAATTAAAAACTGCAAAACACGTTCTAATGGGTTAAAGCTTGAAACGGAAAACCCAAGAATTGATGCTAGAAAATATTTTTTTACTGTCAGGGTGTGCAAAATTTGGAACTCGTTATCAAAAGATATTATTAACTCTCCTTCAATTAAAACATTTATAAAAAAACTTCCAAATTTATCTAAATTAACATAGGTACGTTTTTCTAATAATAAAAAATTAACCCGTACAATATGTTTTTTTTTTAAGTTGTGACTTTTTATATCTCAATTTTATGTTTGTTGTATACGACTATTTTTTTTCTTTACTTATTTGTACATTAGTGTCTTTGTATATTGTATTAATATATTTTGGACCTGTACAATAAAATTTCTTATCTTATCTTATATAACCGTTTTTTTTTTGTCAAAAGGCTTTAATTTAGATATAAACCAATTTAAATATTGTGCTACAAAACTTTTTTTTATTACAAGAATAGTTTTCTAGAGACTTGATCAAAAAGGATAAAAAAATCTTAGGCACAATTTAGAACAATCTAAATAAAGTTTCCTGTGGTGCACATTGATAGTGGCTAAAATATCAAAACCAAAGGTGCCGAGTTAAAAACCAAATAGGACCAATTTCCCTTTTTTTAACTAATAAAAATAAAAAGCAATAAAAAATATTATGTTACATGATAATATTTACGTTTTAGCGGATATTTACTTTGAATTTCACTAGCTGAATTTTCTGTTGCTCTTAGCAAAACAACCAGTTTTAATGTTCTTCAGAGCGATTGTACACTTATTGGTAAAAAGCCAGCATGAAGTTTAAAAGTTGAGGGCAATATTTTTACTAAATGCTTTTTAATTTTTTTGCTCCTTTTTTAAATTTTTTGAAACAACAAAATAGAACATAAACATTTAAAGAAAGTTACAATTTCAAAAAAGTTTCCTGTGTGTTTACATATGATCACAAATTATTCTTATTCTTTTAGTGACTTATTTTTATATTTTTATTTAAAAAAAAAACAAAATAAAAATTAATATTTAAGGTTTCTCCAGAGAATTTTCACTGCAAAGCATTTAATACAATATTTTTTAAACTAAAATGCCAAACTACTTTTAAAAAAGTTTGAAAAAAATACCGTGACTTTATTTCAAAGTTTTTATGGATTGTATTGCTAAACTTTTCTGGTTAAGTTCGGTATTTTCTGGCAGATTTTTGTATAATATTAAATACCACTTAAGCAGTATAACTTTTTTACTTTTAAAAATGTATATTGTGAATAAAATTATAATTTAGGATTTAGAAATCGAGAGATTTTTAAATCTTTTTTAAAACCTTGATTTCATTTATTTAAAAAAACTTCTTTTTTTCTAATCAGTGTTTCTGCGTACGCAGAAGCTTAAATTCTCTCTTTTTCAGTTTACAGTGCCCGAGTGACAGCAGCAACAAAAAAAGGTAAGCCGCAGGTAAATGCAAACAGAAAACTAAGATTTTGTAGGCTAGTACAGGCAGAGTGTCCTTTGATGGTACTAGTGAGAGCCACTTGGAGCTGGGAGGGACGGCATCCTAGACCAACAGAAAGTTCCCGACCATTTTGGAGTTTCTGCTACCCAAGGCGGCATGGGGGGAATGTCCTGGCGTGGCCGCAGATGTACCAGAATTGGGGCCTTTGTCGGATAGGGCGAGTTGGGATAGCCCCTGTTGGTGGAGGAGGCGGTGGCCGCTGACGTAGCCTCTTTCAAATCTGGTTCATCTCGTCTCAGACGAGCTGCTCATGACAGTCGCGGTGTTCACAGTATTCTTGCCCAAATTGCATGGTTGCAATATTATAAAGAATATTAAGCATACACAACGGTAAATTTACTACCATATACAATCTCTTGTGCAAGTAAAGGGTGATTAACACATGCTACTAGTGATTATATTCAGAAAGCTAAGCAAACAATAGCGATGTACAAAAATCACAAATATAAATCGGAAAATTACGCACACTAGCAATGCAGTTTGGTAAAGCACAAAAAGAGCAAAATAACAATAAAAACACCCACAAATGACATTTTGTACAACATGGTGTAATGAATATAGACTAGTTCGGAATAAGCGTCTTTTACTGTATGAGAGAGGGTACAAAAAGAAAAAAATAAAATTTTAAAAAATCTTAGCTTTCTTAGTTTCTTAAGTTTAAACCTATACTTCATAAAAATTGCTACACGATGATATGTTTCACTATGTTGAAATGCTGTAATAAATCAGTTTGTGCTAAATAAATTTTTGTTTTTTAATTAAACGTCACAATACTTTAAAATCACCAATAAACCAGTATTTTCCTGAACAGTGATTTCAAATTAGTAAAAATAAAGATATAATTTGTGCTTTCAAACTAATTTTGAACCTACATACGTTTTTCATTGTTTTGCTTGTAAAACTATTCAAAATTTAAAAATCAATTTTAAAAAGTCCATTCCAAACTTTTAAATTAAGCATTTTCTGTAATTGAAACATTAAAAAACTGGAAACCAAGCGCGCCAACAGCGCCATACCTACGAAGCGGTAAAAAACTAAAAATCCCCAAAAACTGCTTTTTGCTTTTGCAATAATTAAAAGGTATTTAAGAAATTTTGAAGAAAAGGGGTCGAGATTTTGAACCAATAAATATTTGGAATATTTTAAACCGTAAAAGCCACTAGTCACTCGCTGTTTCTCAATTTTCCCTCTACATGTGATTGGCGCTAGTAGTTATTGTACTCTCTTCCTAATACTAAAAAACCCTTATTCCGAACTAGTCTATATTAAGCGGTTTAGCAAAAGCACTAATTATGTAGTGATATAGAACAATATATACAATAAAAATTTAACCCTAAATACAACCGTGCATCCTCTTTGGAGGTTGAGGATCCAGGAAAGTCGTTTACCAAGTGACGTATTTAATTTAATTTTTAAACAGAAGAGATTGCCGGTGTGACTACTACACTAGAATAATAATATTAAACACTACTAAGCCCGACTGCGACTGAAACGCAAGCACAGTGCAACACAATTTGTTAACTTAATTAGTTACTTAAACCACAAATATATGACACAAAGAATGTCTGATTGTACACTAAGTTTTTGACCAAAATTTTGCTTGAAAAGTCACACTTGCAAAAGTTTGTGCGCAAAAGTTTTTTTTAGCAAAAATACGCAATTTTATGCTAGTTTTTCAGCGCTGTGATTTTTAATACAGTGTTAGTTTTTTTGCAGCCCCGACTGCAACTTTTTTTGCACTCAATACTGCTTTATTTGCACTGCAATGTCTGGCTGAACGGCAAAAAAATACAGATGCTGGTAGACATTTTCATAGGAGTAAAACACTTTAAAATTTGTTTTAATTAATTTTAAAACATGGGAAAGTTATTTTATTTTATTAAAACTAAAAAGTTTTGACATCTTAACGTTAAAAAAACGACTTTTACTCATTTAAACACATAATTTTTGCCTTGTTTCATTTTCATTTCTTTGTTGTGCAGCTTGTTGCTAAAATAATCGCAGTGCAAATAAACCAGTATTAAGTGCAAAAAACTCGCAGTCCACACTGTAAGAAAACTAACACTGTGTTAAAAATCGCTGCGTGGAAAAACTAGCAGAAAACGGTGCACTTTTGGGAGAAAAGTCGCACACGGATTTAAAAGTGCAACTTTTCTTGCAAAACTTTGGTCAACAATTTAGTGTACAGTCTCTTGGGTTATCTATTCTTGCTTAAACTAAAAGTTAAAATCTTATTTTTTCTTATCATTTGATTATGCAGTTCCATTTCTAATTTACATAGCTTCTCTGGAGATTCGTTTCGTTTTTGTTCAGATGTGACCTGACAAGGGGATTTCAGCACTTATGCGTACTTACTTGTCCAGGTTTCAACCCAACAAGAGAAAAAGTCATAGCAATTACCGTTATTTCCTTGCTTACAAGGACGGGCGCTTCCTGTTTCTCACACATATTTCTAACTTAGGAAGGGATGGCCAGTCCCTACAGTCCAAATCAGTGTTCATATATTTTTTATTACTTTTTCCATATTTTTATTATACATTCACACTTCACTTAAAACAAGCTCAACACTCAGCTGTACAATGATCAGTATTGTTTAATTTTACTTTAAATGACTGCCTGGCAGCGAGGCCAGTGCACGTGCTGAGATTCAGCATTTAATGCTTCTTGTACGTATTCAAAAACCAAACTAATTCTAGCTTAGTTGACCGACGTCTGACCTAGTGTTCAACCACAAGTTTGTTCAGCCAATTTGTCTCCCAGTGAGTGCCCTCTGCTGAGCCTCAAATTCTTCCTCACGGAGGTTTACTTCAAGTGGTAGTTTCTCAGGCTCCAAATATTTTAATCAGAGTGTTTCACAGGCTCTTTTCTCAAAATGCTGTTTTTGAGTGAGCTGTGTTTTGTGTAGCGTGGGGCCCCGCGGCATTTCTCATTTAGTGTCATAATTGTATTTTAATCGACAGGTAAAATAAATCGAGTGTTGTCATGTGTAAAATGTCGAATATTAGTTGATTATTGATAATATTAACATGTATCGTGTAAAAATGAGTTAAAATCGGGTTAGTTTGTATAAAAATGTGTTCGGTAATTAAATAGTGCGGACAGTCCACGTCGGCTCACATGGCCATTCCACACTTTTGGTAGACTATTGGTAGTCCATGACTAAAAGTGGCCCGGAGATAGCCCGGCCCTCGCCCCCGGCTCACCCGGTGGAATAATGTTCCACAGGGACATTATTTGCTGGCCGCTTTACAGCACAGCGGCCCTGTGACAGAGGAACAATGGACTACTTCAATGTCATTTTGGTTATTTTTGAAAGGCCAGAGAGAAACCGGCCTAGTCAACTTGGCGGCATCAAGACGGCGCTGTGTTGCGCAATACTACAGTGGAAGGAGCACAGACATTTTAAAATGCCTAAGAGGAGCTTTCCATGGATTTTGCCATCGTTTTGACCGGATCGCGAGTGAGTCAAACTTTAATTCTCACATCTGTTAGGATGGTGTCTCAGGGAAAAATCTTCCTCCTTTGTGCTGAGTGGACAGGAACCAAAAACTTCACTAATATTTCTCCATAATCGGAATTTTTGAGAGGAGTGGTGGAGCCGGCTCCTTGTTTTGGCCACCCAGACAGATGATGTTTCAGGAAAACTGCTTCCTTGGCTGCGTGAACACTTCAGGAATACAGTTTTCGGTCATGTTCCCAATCATCTCACCAAAAAGTTTCTTAAGGAATTTTCGAAAGGGGCTGAGAAGACTGCCCCTATCCTAAAGTCACACCCTGTGACTTAAGGGACGTCAAGGGAACGTCAAGGGAACCCTCCGTCATTGCAGTGGATAATTTTTTTCTGGTTTAAAGATTTTTGGGAGGAGCGGAAAACCGCTCCTATAAAGTCGCACCCTGAATTTTAATGTTTCACCATTGAAATATTTGTCACTGGAAACTTTTCCAGTCATAGGAAATGTTCTAGCATAAGTTTTGGTCAAAACTTTTTGAGGAGACCGGATTGAACCGGTCTGCAACTCGCTCACCATGGAGGAGTGCAGTCTGTCGCGACTGTTGTTGTTGGGATAGTGAGTTCCCCAGAATTGTTCCCATCCACCCACTGCTGAACAAAAAGTTTTCTTTGCGTTGTGAAGTCATATTAGTATGTAATGTGTATATTTATGTGTAAACTTTGTGTATGTGTAAATTTTGTGTAATGTGTAAATTTTGTATATGTGTAAATTTTGCATAAGAGAAAATTTTGTATATGTGAAAATTTCGTGTAAAATTATTGAAAATATGTAAAAATGTTGAGTTAATAACGTGTAGGTGAGGCTACCGCCAGCCGCCTTAAGTTCAAAAGACCCAAAGAGGGCAAAAATTTTTGTAAATTTTCAAAAAAAATGTATAGAATATGAAGTGTACGAAAGAAAAATGTTATTTGAAATTTTGAATCTGCGTAAGTAGGGTCCCCACGGAAAAAGGGGGATACATAACTCATAGTTTCGCCAAGTAAGGCAGTTTTTTGTTTTCTACTGGGCTCTGTTGTAATCGTCTTTTATTTTAATGACTAGTCTTTAGCACCCACATTCTTTTCCGCTTTAAAGTAAATCAAACTTTTCAGTCAAAAATTGAAAAATTCCTCCCCATACCAGTGAGCAACCCAACCCTCTTTTTAAAATTGAGTGAGTTCTTGTGTTCTAAAATGTATTGTGAATGAGTAACCGGTAGAAAGTGTAATAAATATGTGAGCCCATGTATATAATGTGAATTGTTGTGTTATGTAGTTGTTAAGTTTTGAAAAATGTGTAAATTTTAGAAAAATGTATAATTTTTGAGAATGTATAAATGGAAATTGTGTTTTGTTGAAAGAATTTTAAAATTTACTAGTGAAAATCCCTGAAAAAACGGGTTAAATGAGTACTACAGGGGCGTAGCCAGGGGTAGGGCCAGGGGGGCACGCCCCCCGCCCCCAAATGGACCCTTTGGCCCGACCAAATCAGATGGACTAAAATGTATGATATAAAACAATTTGAAGATCAGTAAGAAAAAATATGTTAGAAAAATTTTTTTGTATCAGTCAAAAAGTTTTTTTAAAAGTTTACTACAACGACTGATTTAAAAAAACCATTAAGGTTGTTCATTGAAACAACAAGTTGTATTGTAATCAAGACAAGTAATACTCCATACTCTATTGTTCAAGGACCAGTATAATCCTTGGATATGGTAGTCATATTTTAGCTTCTTGCTTGATTTTTGGGTTTGGTTTTTGGTTTGGTTTTTTATCTATGGTTTTAATCGATAAATTACTTAGTGCAATAATTGCGTGCAGTAATTTGCAATATTCCGCATGCAAAATCTTGCTCAGAACAACAATAAATAAAAAGACGAAATAAAATGTTTAGAAGATGAATTTTCTAAATATGAGATATTAAATTTATTGAAAATGTTAAAAAATCATTTTTTAAAACTAAGTTCTTAAAATTGCACCCAAAAAAAGCATTTTCTGAAGATGACATATTTAAAGACATGATTTTTAAAGTCAAAGTGTGTAAGACGATATGTTAAAAGACTTCTTGGCAAAAATTTTAGGAAAAAAGTTTAGTTAGATTTTACTACAGTGAAAAATTTGCAGTTGCATGTGCGCAATTGTGCGACTTTCCAAGTACAAAGTTGCTGAGAAAAATCAATGTTTCTAGTTTTGTCCTTTGGCGTATCTGTGTGTTAGTCATACTTATATATAATTATTAGTTTTAAATTCAGTGCTTGTGCATTTTAAACATGCGCAAACTTAAATCAATAGCCTATTTCGACATAATGCGTTTTACACCGTAAAATTCCAATACACATTAGGCCAAAAGTTGAATTTTAAAATATTATTTAAATAAAAGTTCTATTAATTTTGCAGTGTAAAATAATGTGTAAACGTTTATGTAAAAACCGTAATATTTTCATTGATTTTTTTAACAATGCGCGCGATCACATGTGTTTTTGTTCTTGAGAGAGCTGCCACCGATAACGGAGTTGTGGATCGAACACAACAGCAGTGGCAATGCCACCTCGCGGTGGCATTGCCACCGCAAGGTGGCATTGTCACCTCAGTGTGAACACGTCATATGTTTAACGTTAGACACAACAGCGGTGGCAATGCCACCTCGCGGTGGCAATGCCACTGGTGGCATTGCCACCTCAGTGTGAACCGGGCTTTAAGGTCTGAGGCCGACCGCCTCAAATCACTAGACCACCGGAACATCTGCTAACTCTCCAGTAAAATCCTGCTTATATATTCGGTGCTCAGTTATGATCGTAATTTTATTTTTTATGTTCAGGTTTTTACGAAATTAAACATTAATAACTACATTATTTCAAATCCAATTAAATTTATATTTTGCCTTTAGTGTTTACACGTTATTTTACACTGCAAAATTAATAGAAGTTTTGATTTAAATATTATTTTAATTTCAACTTTCGGCCTAAAGTGTATTGGAATTTTACTGTGTAAAAACGCCTTATGTTGAAATAGTCTATTAACGCAAACGCAACGCGAACACAACTCAAATAATTTAAACTGAGAAATGGCATAAAGCTTTGATTAGTTTTCTAAGATGTTTAATTATAAAAATTAACTAAAAAAATAAAATAACTGTAAATAAATTTATATGATGCAATTGTAAAATTTTTTAACAAGTCTTAAAGTAAATGTAAAGCATAAACGTGAAGGTCTTACCTGAGCCAAAACATAACAAATATAATAAAAAAAGTTTTAGAGTAGTTTTTTATCTAATTTTGACTCAATTATAGCTGTTAGTATAGAAATATCTAGCAATACAAAATTTTGGGTCCGCGGTCCCGCCGCAAAATCAGAATTTGCTATGAAACCAATGATTCTTACCAAAGTTTTTTGGAAACCGGAGATAAAACAACAATATTAAAACAATTTCAAATACTTTTGGCAACTGCTGACCATTATTTGGAGCTATTTTAAGCATTAATAAGGTTTTTGATGTGTAAATTTATTTCCATTATCCAGAAAAAAACATTTCATTATGCTTTAATTTAATACAAAAAATCAAGTCAAAACTTTTCAAATAGATGTTTATTATTTTTACTATTCTAATTTCAAAAATAATACAATAAATAGCATTTAATTTGAGAGGAACTTTGTTTCGTGGTGGGACCGCCGACCCAATTTCTGTAATGATAGGTAGGTCCATTATTACAGCAATTTATATTTGTTATTAAAGATCTACCTATCAAACAAATATTTTCTAATGAATATATATGTTTTGAGAGTGTCTGAAACTTAAAAGGAGTATTCAGCTCCAAACAGTTTTTATAAACAAAAAATTATTCAAGCTATATAAATCAATGTGATTGATCAATTAATCAATCACAGCAATGTGATGTGAACTTTGAGGTACCCGCTTTTGGAATAAAAATATTGATTCATAGAGATTATGGATGGACTGCTAAATTACTAAATTCAAAGTTTTAAATAAGGTTTCTAATAGCAGTTTTTGGCTCTATTTTTAAAAAATTTTTCTGCGGGGCTAAAGCCCCCCAGACCCCCCATTGTTAGGGGGCTTCGCCGCCTCCCAAACCCCTCTGTTTAGCACTTTATTCAATGATGACAATTGTGCCCCACCTTTTCCCGCTCCGGCCCCCCAGTCAACCATTCCTGGCTACGCCCCTGGAGTACTAGAACAAATTTTTGAAGCTTTATATGTGTATTATGTTTTGTGTAAATGCACTGTGTATTTGAAGGCCTAACCGCTGGGTGTCGTGAGTTTGTAAAATGTGTATGTGTGTGTATTATGGTACTAGTTTTGTTGTGTATTTAGTAGTTAAAACACCCAGGCGGCGAGGCCCCACGTGGCGCCTCCCCCTGTCGGCTAGTTGTCCTCGCCTTGGGCTCGCCGAAGCTGAGGACAGCTTTGTATCTATAGGGAAGGTGTAGCGTGGGGCCCCACCGCATTTCTCGTTTAGTGTCGTAATCGTATTTTAATCGACAGGTAAAATAAATCGAGTGTTGTCATGTGTAAAATGTAGAATATTAGTTGATTATTGAGAATATTAACATGTATCGTGTAAAAATGAGTTAAAATCGGGTTAGTTTGTATAAAAATGTGTTCAGTAATTAATTAGTGCGGACGGTCCACGTTGGCTCACATGGCCATTCCGCACTTTTGGTAGAATATTGGTAGTCCATGACTAAAAGTGCTAAGATGGGCCCTGTGGTGCTGTGTGGAGGGGAGGTGTTTAAAATTGGCGGTTAATTGCGTGTGTATTGTTAATTGGCTAATTGGCTTAAAAACCAATGACCGGAACAGAGAATATATGTTAATTGGATGGGAAGCTGGGTTAATTAAATCCAATTGATTGTAGTTCCCGGGCTTTGGGAACATCCCTCTGTGGTACTTCAGTAAAAGTCCAGATAGGTTTTCATGTATGTGTTTTTAAAACAAAGTAGGTTCAAGGTTTATTTCTGTCAACAGGGTAAAAATAACATAGCACAATATAACAAAAACAAATGTGTAATAAATCGAAACCACAAGGAAGGGGTCTTTTGTTAGCCGCCTGCGGGCCGCTGAACCCAGTCCAATCGTGAACCTAAAACCCTCCCAGAAGCTAGTTTTATTTTGAAGGACGCTACAAAGCAGGTGGAAAACTTGCCTAACGTTCTACCGATTGCTATACCTGGCTAAATTGTACCGGCGGAATATATAAAATAAAATCAGTAATATTTAAGTAAAATTTCTTCAGTACGCATGACGAAAAGGGAGTATTAAAATCCACCCAACAAGTGGAGTTGGCAGTTCCGTCCACCACGGGCGTTTGTCGCTACATCTTCTGGAGCCGATAACGGGGCACATTTTGATTTCCCCGCATCATGTGTTTATTAAAATTATTTTTTGTATGAATTTGTTATTGTTGTTATATCTCCGGTTCCAAAAAACTTTGTAAGAATCATTGGTTTTATACAAATTCTGATTTGTGGTGGGACCGCGGACCCAAAATTTTGTAATGCTAGATATTTCTATACTAACAGCTATAATTGAGTCAAAATTAGATAAAAAACTACTCTAAAACTTTTTTTATTATATTTGTTATGTTTCGGTCAGTAAGACCTTCACGTTTATGCTTTACATTTACTTTAAGACTTGTTAAAAAATTTTACAATTGCATCATATAAATTGATTTAGTCATTTTTATTTTTTTTAGTTAATTTTATAATTAAACATCTAGAAAACTAATCAAGCTCTAGGCCATTTCTCAGTTTAATTATTTAGTCTGTGTTCGTGTTGTGTTTGTGTTAAGAGACCATTCTAACATAAGGCGTCTTTACAGTAAAAATCCAATAGACTTCAGGCCTGAAAGTTGAAATTAAATAATATTTAAATCAAAACTCTCATTAATTTTGCAGTGTAAAATAACGTGAAACACTAAAAGGCAAAATATAAATTCAATTGGATTTGAAATAACTAGTTATTAATGTTCTTATCTGAAAAACCTGAACATAAAAAAGAAAAATTACGATCATAACTGAGCACCGAATATATAAGCAGGATTTTACTGGAGAGTTAGCAGATGTTCCGGTGGCTCAGCGATTGCAGGCGGTCGGCCTCAGACCTTAAAGCCCGGTTCGCAGGTGGCAATGCCACCAGTGGCATTGCCACCGTGAGGCGGCATTGCTATTGCTGTTGCGTCGAACCATATGACGTGTTCACACCGCAGGGCGCAATGCCACTTGGCGCGGATGCCACCGCGAGGTGGCATCGCCGTTGTGTTTGATCCACAACTCCGTTATTGGGTGGGCAGCTCAAGAACAAAAACACATGTGATTGTGCATTGTTAAAAAAATCAATGAAAATATTACGGTTTTTACATAATGTTTTACAGATTTATTTTATATGGAAATCACAGGTTTTATTTAAGAAGTATTTTAAAATTCAACTTTTGGCCTAATGTGTATTGGAATTTTACGGTGTAAAACGGATTATGTCGAAATAGGCTATTGATTTAAGTTTGCGCATGTTTAAATGCACAAGCACTGAATCGAAACTAATAATCACAGAGGAAGAACTAATGCAACAGATACAATACGGCCAAAGGACAAAACTAGAAAACATTGATTTTCTCAGCAACTTTGTACTTGGAAAGTCGCACCCGCACATGCAACTGGAAATTTTTCATGAGAAAATCTAACTAAACTTTTTTCCTAAAATTTTTGCCAAGAAGTCTTTTAACATATCGTCTTACACACTCTGACTTTAAAAATCATGTCTTTAAATATGTCATCTTCAGAAAATGCTTTTTTTGGTGCAATTTTAAGACTTAGTTTAAAATGATCTCTCAACATTTTCAAGAAATTTAATATCTCATATTTAAAATTCATCTTCTAAACATTTTATTTCGTCTTTTTATTCATTGTTGTTCTGAGGAAGATTTTGCATGCGGAATATTGCAAATTACTGCACGGAATTATTGCACGAAGGATCATCCATTAAAACCATAGATAAAAAACCAAACCAAAAACCAAACCCAAAAATCAAGCAAGAAGCTAAATACTACTACCATATCCAAGGATTATGGTCCTTGAACAAGTAGAGGATGGAGTATTACTTGTCTTATTTACAATACAACTTGTTGTTTCAACTAACAACCTTAATGGTTTTTTTAAATTAGTCGTCGTAACTTTTAAAAAAACTTTTTTCCCTACTGATACAAAAAAATTTGAATATATTTTTTCTTACTGATCTTCAAATTGTTTTATATTATACATTTTAGTCCATCTGATTTGGCTCGGCCAGAGGGTCCATTTGGGGGGCGGGGGGCGTGCCCCCCGGCCCTACCCCTGGCTACGCCCCGGTAGTACTCATTAAACCCGTTTTGAAAAATGTAACAATACGTAACTGAACCAAGAAAAACAA
>JASAMX010022555.1:0-26931 GCA_030248175.1 Microlaimidae sp. YZB2_3
AACGTATTGCCTCATCTGAGCTTTTGGTCGCACTATACTTTTGTCAGACAAATTGAAGTTGATATTTAAGTTTTAGTAAAAATCGTCACAACTGTGGTGTTCTACCTTAAGGCCTTCGGGGCATACAGGGGCCTATAGGTTCTCTCCACATTCTAATATGGGGTTTTATAATTCACTCAAAAATGGGGGAGGAGAAAACTTTTAACTCCCCACCCCAACAATTTTGGAAAATTAAGAAAAAAATGTCTTTAAACTGACTTCTTAACTACCTCAAACATAGGTTAGAATATGTGTTTTATGCAGTAAAAAGCTAAAACTGAATAAACAGGTTTTGTTGACTTAATGTAACGTGTTTTCTTTTACTATTTTTCCTCTAACTCCGAAAAACAATATGGATAAAATTCACTGTAAAAATAAACTGATATAGGTTAAAATGTGATTTCTCGGATTTATACTCCCCATCTCCTAAATCTATGTTTAACCACCCTCCTCCCCTCAACCCCGGGTCAACTTACCCATGTATCCTTCGGAGAAGGATCCTTTAAAAGCCCAAAATGAGCGTTGGTTAGCATTGAGACTTCTTCTACATATCTTAAATGTTGGAGGATTATCCTCAGCGCACCAAATTTTAGGAATATCAGCCAATTTGCAGACTTTCGAGTAAAGAATCACAACTCCGCCAATTCATGATTTTTTACACATTTTTTTAAATTTGGCGGTAAGTTTCTCTTTCCCTCCTCCCCCAAAAAAACTGACAGTCAAGAATTTTTAATTACTCTATGCGCAATGCAACACAAATCAAAGATTTTATTCGAAAGTATAGCTACGCCTAAAAGAAACTGCTCTTAAATTATGGGTAACCTGTAGACGTAAAGAATCTCAATTTTTAAAACTTGTGAAGCATCCCATAAAATTATAAAGCAATATCCTGGCTTGTACAAGGAAGACGAAAAAATTACTCCCAAATGCTGTTGTATCTAAAAAATATTTAAAAATTCCCAATTTAATGATTACAGCATAACCTAAGCCTAAAGTGCCACAAGTATGTGAGCCAAAAATTAATTTTTCGTCTCTATATATTTTGAATGACGTGTCTGTTAATACAAAAACAACACACCGGAACAAGGTTCGCTCTGAGCGCGCTTTTCCATTTTTCCAGATACCTGTTGCATTGTGTTGACGGCTGCTGTCATTTTTATAAAGTAAGCAGCTCTACACATTGGAATGCTGAATTGGCACAACGTTACAAGTATTTTCTTCTTTCTTTGTTAAAGAACGAAACTAAACCAAAAAGTATTAAGACAAAGTTCCAAAAAAATCAGATATCAACAGAAAAAAGTTCACAAAGTTAAACAAATAAATTAATGTAAATTTAACAAAAAATCTAATTTTTAGCTTTATTTCATGCATTTTTATACTATTTTTTTAATTGTAAATTTCTTCCAGTTATTTCATATTGTAAAAGTACAGGCAACATATGGGCGTAAGACGTAAAATATTTTTGCGCCGCCGATAAACGTATTTGGGGGGCGCACCAGTAAAAATTAAAGAGATACTTTCAAAATCGGGACGGTTACCTGCTAACTGGTAACGTTTTCATAGATAATGATAAATAACTGGAAATTAAATTTGGGAAGTTGTGCCTGCGCTATAATGAATGAATTAGTAGTTTGTTTTTAATAAATGTATGCTTATTACAACAGCATTCAAACGAGCATATAACATATATATACCTGTACATGGTTCGAAACCCCTCCCTGTTTTATTGGAAGGATTTGCCCCCCTCGTTTTATTGCCCCCCCCCCCGCCAAAAAATGAAAAAAGTACCCTAAAATATGACGCCATTTTTGACCTATGATGACGCCATCATCGCGAATTTTTTGCAGTTTTTAGCCTATTTCAATGTATTTTTAGCTATTTTAGACCTATTTTTACCTTATTTCCGCTTTGTTTTGTCCCTTTTTTCCCTTTCCCTTCTCTTTTTTTCTCTTTTTTTCTCCTTTTCTTTTTTTTTCTTTTCTCTTCCCCTTTTAAAGTCCGGACATCTATCCGGATAGATGGATAAAAAAATCGGGATTTCATTTTATTGCAAGATTTTATTCGATAATATTTAATTCTTAAACAAATCCGTCCGTTTGCTTTGCCAAGCCAGTTTTGACATAATTACAGATTCAATTTACTTCACAAACGGTTTTTGAGTTTCAAAACAGCCTTTTTTCCCTTGCCTGCGTTGTTTTGTTGTTTTATTTTTGTTGCTATTTTTAAATCTTGCTGGGATTTAAAACACTTTCCGATCACAGTGCTATCATGCTCCGCATAGACTTCGCAAAAATACAACAACCATTTTGATAAAAGTTTTCCCCTATTGTTTTACGATCTTTTTTTTATTTTTTGTTATAATTACAGAGGTCAACTGCTTTAGACGCGTAAAATTGGCCAACTGTAAATACGCGCGAATAAACAAAAGAAGGCATTGAATAAGGGGCCCCTCCAATTTTTAAAAGGAGCCCGTTAAATAAGCGGCCAGTTGAATTGTTTTGAGCAGCCTCAAAGTTAAGGACCCCCTGTTATCTAAGTGACCTCTTTGAAGGTTTAAGGACCCCGTTCAATCAAGATCCACATTACAATAAAAAATGCTCTTAAACAATCGACCCTTGGTGTCGATTCCTTTGAGATCTTAAGGGGAGACATCCGGATCCCTTTAAATGTAAAATGACGATTTTCATAGTTCATCCCCCCTCAGCTTCTCGAATCATGTTCTCTTATGCTCCGATTTCTATCCCATTTGCAATTACTTCTCTTTCAGAAATAAAATGTTTTATTGGTTTTTCCTTCGCTTAGACAAGCTTTTGATAAAATTGTTGGGTTGTTTCAGTTTGTGGAGAATTTTACCCAGTCGGGAAATGCTAAAGTAGACGTTTGGCTTATATTGTTACTAAAAAACTCAATCAAATGTATTTGGATTCTGATTCGCCCCCTTCTACTTTCTCAAAACAGGTAAAAAATTGCTAATAATTTTATAATTCAGCATTTCGTTGTTTTTCAAAATAATAGTGAGATTGTATAGTCTAAATAACCAAAGGAATTTTGTATTTTTTATGGTTTTTAACAGTTTGTAATATATTTCTAATAGTAAAAATGAATTAGCAATCGACCAAAGTCACAGGTCAAAGGATCCCTTCAATATGATGCCCTGGAGCTTCGGCCGTTTAAAACGGAGAGAGCTCCGGAGCGTTAAATGAGCGATTTTAAGCTTATTTAAGCTAAAAATACATTTTATCTACAATTTTAAGATTATTTCTAGCGTTTTGAATAATTTTAAAAAAAAATTTAATTTCAAAAAATTTTCACATGACTTTTTAATTATTTATAAAATTAGTACAAAAATAGGGCGGAGCTCCGGAGCTCCAGGGTTTCCTCCGCAGCTCCTAAGGAGCTCCGCTCCGGAGCTCGGAACCCCGGAGAACATCACTAGTGGGTATATATCACCTAGATGTGCTATATATATACTATATATATATGCTATATATATCACCTAGATCGTGCTATATATATACTATATATATATACTATATATATATGCTATATATATCACCTAGATTGTGGGTATATATACTAGATCGTGCCTAATACACTGCGTGAATAAAACTTGCATATTGCTACCGTCAAACTTTAACTATTTCTAGTGACGGGCGGAACTGCGGAACCCCCGGGACCGGAATTGAGATTTTCCAAATATCCAGAACAGTAACCGGAATTACAAATTTTGCCCGGAGCATCTGGAACTCGGAACTGCCTATTAAACTGCGAAACACCCGGAACCGAAATTGAGATTTTCTAAAAATCCGGAATAAGAATTCCAAATTTTGCCCGGAACATCCGGAACCGAAACTGCCCATCACTAACTATTTCAGTTTGCTGACTCATTGTTCATTAATATCATTAATAGCGAACAGTATTAGGTACGAGTTGGACTTAAATAAGTAATACCACTATTGTGAAACGAAGTTTGAGTGTCATTGCGGTCATAAATAAATAAAGGGGTCCACTCCCCCAAGCCTCGAAATTTTGGGCCCCCCCCTAGAAAAAAATCCAGGCCCTCCTCCCCCCAAATTTTCGAATTTTTTACCCCTGACCCCCTTTAGATTTTTAAAACTGACCTTGGTGACCGTGTCCATCTGACTGCGGTAATACAAAGATTTCACGGTTGTAACGGGGGAAAAGACAATCACGGAAATGGGGTTTTGTTTTAGAAAACAAAACAAATAAATATATATTTTATATATAAGTTTATATTTCTATTTAATCTTATTTTGTAAAAAACAAAATGTTCACTCAAATGTCCGTGACGAACGGGTGTCGCAATAACCCGTGTTTCTTCCCACACTTATCATTGCAATTTAATTCCGTAACATTAGTTGCCCCGGGGTTACAGTACCCCGTGGAGCTGAAGCGTCGTCCGTGATAATCGAGATTCTTGGCATGATAAAATGCAATTATGTGGAACTTCTAATCCCTGCTGAATCTTGTATGGAACTAGTTTTTTTAAAATATGTGATTTCGAGAAAAACCTACGATTTCTTTTCTTCAGCCATTTAATTTTTAAGCGCATGCTTTTCTATTCGCCTCCACTAAACTAGAAACTGTAGCAAGCAGACTGAGATTAGATTAGAGACTAAAACAACCTCAACGGAGGAAATTCCACCCAAATTTTGATAATGCGCATTTTCAAGAAAGGCAAAATTTTCACTAATCTGACTACGCTTCAAATAGCAACAAAACTACGGTTTTTATAATTTTATTCAATTTTTAGTTGAATTTATGGGATTTAAGGTAGAACACCAGTTAGATTTTGTCGGCAAATCTTTTCTAATTAATTTTAACTAACGTTACTTGACCTCCTCATTCAATTTTTGACATTCATTTTTCTTAAAAAAATGTTATCGTCCACAATTATTTTAAATCACATCAATAAAGTACATGTCAAAAATACATTATATTATAATGAAATTCATTACCAAAAATATTCCATTTTTCATTTAGCGTATCTTGAATAAAGAAAACTTTTTCAATTAAAAAGTTAAAATTTTTTTGTTGTTAAACATATTGCCTGCCAGAGACTCGAACCTACGGGTCCAAGTCCGAAACGTTAACCACTCGGCTACTGGCCCATCTGATATCTCTCTCGTAAAAGATACTTTTAAACAAACGTGTCGAAATGTAGTTTCTTGACGTCAAATTAAAAAAAAAAGAGAAAATTAAAAAAATTAATTCGCTCAGCTTTTAAAGAAAAGTTTGGAAATAGTTAGACACAAGTCTAATTAATACTTTGAATTGTATTTGATTATAAAAGTAATTCAGGATTTTTTTATTTGATTTTTCTTTTAAAAACATCGATGTTTTTAATTTTCTTAAAATTTTGAATTACGTTTTACTCCAACCTACATCTAAAAGTTGCCCCCTATTTTCCGTTAAGTTTGTATAAAATTACAGAAAAAACTGAGCGAATCAAATTTTTTAAATGGCCAAACTGTTTTTGAGCTTGAAAATTATCAAACTATATCTCGAAATAGAAGAACATTCGGTAAACGATGAAACTATTACCGTTAGATACATCATAATCTGAGCTTTCGATCGCACTATACTTTTGTCAGACAACAATTAATATCCAAGTTGATTTGATATCTAACTTTTAGTAAAAATCGTCGTAACTGTGGTGTTCTACCTTAACGCAATTGTATAAATCTATTAAATTTACATTTTTTTATAGGCACCTTGCACTGGAACTCGGTTTATACAAGAAGTATGCAATATACATAAGCGTCACCCTAATGGATAATTACCCTATTTTCCTCCTTTTTTTTCTTATTTTCTCATCGTCGAATTCGCACGTTTACATATCTTTGACCATCAAATCCAAAGAGGACGGGACGCAACACGAAAGATTGATAATAATTAAATATACGAAAGATAGATCGGGATATATTCATATACCAAAATAAAGGACAGTACGGTAAATTTATTTTAGTGACAATTATGTATTTAGTATAAACCGAATTCAGTATGTGCATAGTGGAGTAAAGAAGGCATAAAATTTTATGACAATTTTGTTTTAGTTGAATTTATGGCATTTAATGCAAATGTATAAATCTATTAAATTTACATTTTTTTATATCCTGGACCTGAAGTAACGGAGGCATGAAATTTTGTGACAATTCTGTTAATGTTCTTCACTTTTTAACATATGATTTATATTTTTAAAGGGTAATTGCTTAAACATTCATTTTGGACTAAATTTTTTTATTCAATATTAATTATATATTACAAATTACAACTTTAAAAAAAAGCATTATGGTTAAAATTATAATGCGTTTAAAACATATGATTTATATTTTTAAAGGGTAATTGCTTAAACATTCATTTTGGACTAAATTTTTTTATTCAATATTAATTATATATTACAAATTACAACTTTAAAAAAAAGCATTATGGTTAAAATTATAATGCGTTTAAAACGATTATAAAGGTAATTAAGACAAATTCTAAATGTGTAATATAAAACATGAAAAACACAAGCAAATTTTAATTACTAAAAATCAATTATTAGTTATTAATTAATTAGTTAATTATTAAAATAATTAATAATTAAACAGTAACAATTACTGAAAATCTTTTATGTATTGATTTGTGGATCTTAGGTTGGATAATCTGAGCACTAGAAACAGAAAACAATGAACATTTACTCGTTTTTTGCACGCTTAGCTTTACAATAAAATAAAAACAACAAAATTTATTTAAAAAGACACAACCGCTAATAAAGAATTTGTGTGAATGTCTAAAAATTCTTTTTTATGCCCGTGCGTCCGCGATGGAAGTTTGAAATATCTGGACGAGTGCGTGTGCGTATGCCTAGAAAATGCCTTTTATTTACACTAGTGATGTTTCCCGGAGCTTCGAGCTCCGGAGCGGAGCTCCGCTTTTAGGAGCTCTGGAGCAATCCCCAGAGTTCTGCCCTTTTTTTATACTAGCTTAATGAATAATTAAAAAGTGATGTCATGGATTATTTTGTCAAAATTTTTTTCTAAGTTAAATTTTTTACACAACTTATTTAAAACGCTAGAAATAGTCTTAAAAATGCAGATAGAGTAACCTTAAATGTATTTCAAGCTTAAATAAGCTTAAAATTGCTCATTTAAGGGGCGGAGCTCCGGAGCTTCCTCCGCTTTAAATGGCCAAAGCTTCGGAGCATGATATTGAAGGGTAGCAACATCACTAATGTACACTTCGTCGTTACTCTGACAAAATGAGTCAGAAGCGTTGTAAAATACTCCTAACTATGACTCTTTTTATATCTTAACACACAAATATTCCAAGCAAAATGAGTCAGGGTCACGTTGATTTTATACTGATTGTGGCTCTTTATGTCAGAGTAACGACGACTTCTTTTTAGCAGGGGTGCTTTTATTATTATTTTATTTTATTATTTAAACTTCACAGTTCAAATAGTTTTCAATAAAGAACGTTAAAACTTCTTCTAACAATAACATTGAGTGTGGCTATTAACATTGCTTTGGTTATATTTTAAAATGTATACACCAGAAAATTTTGTGATCTATGTAAAGAAAAAGCAGGCTAGTTATACACCCTAAAATAATGAAATTTTGACAATACAGTTTAATTTTAACAATGCTAAAATATGCATTCTCCTTTTTGCAGTGAAGAAAAATATTATGCTACAGTATTTGAAATAATAAAGTAAAAAACAACAATTACAAGGGCACAAAAAATTTAAAACCAGCAAAAATATATTATTAAAAAAAAAACAAAAAAATATTAATACATAAAACACTAAAAAATTCCAGCGTTTAAACAGGGAATTTTTTATTTTAATTATATCACAAGCGAAATTGGTTATTATCATCGATGAGCTTTGAAAAAATCTTATGAATAGAATCTCAGCGAAAGCATTTCAATGTATGTAAATGCTATTGCATATTTATTCCCTTGTTCACTGATAACTGCAGTTATTGCAAAAATGATTGGCAAAATAGTAATTTATTTCAATTGGATTTCAAAATGGATTAAAAATTGTAGGTGGTACGTTAATTTTATATAATTTTATTACAATCATGTTTTACTTAAATGTGATTGTATAAATATTGTTGGTTTGGTTTGGTTTGGTTCTATAGGCACCCAGTTATCGACTTTACGGATTAACTGTCTGTAAAAGAAAATACTGGTTGCTATATGGTAACTATTATTAAATGCGAAATTAAATTAAATGCAAAATTATTATTGTTAGAATATCTAGAAAACTTGACCGTATTTATTAGTTGTGTAGCACTTTACGCTAAAATAGAAATTGCGAGGCAAAAAAATATACCAATAAGTAAAGTTTGAATATTTGCTTTCGTTCATCAAAACATTATAATATAATGTTTTGGTGAACGAAAGCAAAACGAAATCTTATTTTGTTTTTTAATTATAAAAAAAAACCAAAAATTATGTCACATAATGAGAACAAACTTTTAATTGAAAGAAAAACATCATATTGAATAATTATACTTTAATGGTTTATGCTATTTTTTTAATTTACATTTTTAGTTTAACATCGTACAAAATAAAAAAAATGCCAAATAAGAACGAAAAGATTGAAAATTATAATATTTTTGCTGGCACAAGAATCATTAGTAATTTATTTGACAAGAAGCAGGCGGCACATTTTTGACTAACAAAACAAAAAATATAACCGGATACCTTTCATAACATATTAATAATAACAGTAAAGCTTTATAACATCATTACCAAATTAATACTAAGCAACCAGAAAATTCCCTCCCGCTCGGTCTATTTGGGGGTATGCCCACAATTTTTTTAAAAATATATTTCCAAAAAAACTTATTTTAACCGTTTTTAAAACTTTAGGGAGAGTAATATCGGCAGTTTCAAGAATTTTCAGAAGGTATATATCTTTTTCCTTCCCCAATCTTGAGTTAACACAATTCTTAATTATTCTGCTTTGTACATTTCAAATGCTAGCATAATTAATAATACTTCTTTGTACATAATAAATAATATTATTATGTTTGAACTGTTAAATTTTATACAATGAATTAGTCAGCTAAAGGGCCAACAACAATACAGCTAAAACGGCTTTTAACATAGAATGCCAACTTTCGTTTTGCTAGTGCTCCGAACTTATATATTGAATCATCTAATCCCTTAGTCGTGATGATAATGCTCAAATATTATCATAATTTTGTTTCTGTATGTTGTTGCACCGTTCTAATTTAACTTCGTAATTTCGGAACCAAAATTCACTATATACAAAGTTAGCTATTATAAGTACTTATTGTATCATAAGGAAGACAAAAATACAAGTTTTTTAAGTCACAAAGCACAATATAAATACTTCAATTATGCAATTAGTTTTGGCAAAGTTTTTTCAGCATTGAAAACCAACAATAAACGGCGTTTACATGTTTAATTGTAATACACTTTTACTTTTTTAAAGCTACAGGTTACCAATTCAATTTGTTAACAATTGAAAAAAAAAATTTTAATTTTAAAAATTGCTGAAACATCACTAAATATTAATAATTTAATAAAATTATGTAGGCAAATCTACATAATCTTGATAACCTTCTAATATTTTGAGTGAAGGAACATTCATCATAAAATCCAATGAGGGACTGACGTACCTTCTTTTATAACACATTGCTTTATTTATAGTGTGATTGAAACATGTACGTCCGTTTGTAATTAAATTTTGAACACTGCCTGAAACAACAGTCAGATAAGCAAATTTATTAAATTATTCACTGTTTTTAAATTAATTTATTTAAAAACATATGCAAAAAATAATAAAGAAAAACAAAAAACTTGATTTCTAATAAAATTAATTTTCAGCAATTTTTGAATAACGATACAAAATGAAGTACCTAAACTTTTTTTTATAACGTTTTAACCCAGTCTTTTTTTTTATTTTATCCATCACAAAACTAATAAATAAAAAATATTTCACAGCATTAACTAGACAAGTGGCTACTATCTAACTACGTTGGAATGTTAAAAAATAAAAGAAAGATTCAAAGCCATATTACATAAAAGTACAATAATCTACGCAATATACTAATTGATAAAAATATTTAGTACCAAATAAGTTATAAATTATTTAATATACAGCGTTGTGTTGGAGTCAGCAATAAAACCACACTACAATTTTTTTGCAAACAACCATTAAAACACAAATAATATAAAACTATTGTGGTTCGGCGAAAAAAATTCAGTGGTTACATTTTATTATCACTAAAATGGTTTTATACAAGTTTCATTATTAGTAGGGTTTGTAATTTACACATTGTATTTTGTATTAATTATCAATCAAATACTTCGTTAATAAATATAATCACTGAATTATTTTAACCAATATATTATATGCACGATGCATTGCACATGTTTTTGGTTCATAAGTTGGGATATACACAAAATGATTAAAGCTCAAAAACGGAAATTTTCTTTTAAAACAGAATTCCCTTTAAAGTTTCGAAGTTATTACAAGGACGATTGTGGTCAATTCTTTTGTTCAAATGCAAGTTTTGGCACCATTATGAAACTGATTAAAATAAATGCGATTTTCTACGTTGTTTCTACATACAGTAGGTTGACATAAATTGCTTTGCAATTCTTTAAATTCAAAACCAGTCAATTTACGAAAATGTTTCACTTTAACAAAACAATTAATAGCTGACGTCTTCTGGATTTGAGTTTTACCGCTAAATAAATTTTTTCCGTGTAAACGAGTTTTATTGTTCACTCTTCAATTGTATTCAATAATTTAACTTTCTCCTTCCCTTTTCAATTGTCTTCCATTCAAGCATGGCTTATTGCTTTACGGTATTTACAAACCTGTTTTGTACAATTAGTGATAATTCCAATCCAAATCCTAGTCCCCGAGTATTCCAAGATACACTTGTAGAAAATACCAAGAACTAACGTGAAAAAAGTAGTTACATAAATAATTCAGTGACTGAACTATTTATGTAACTACTTTTTTCAAGTCAGTTCTTGGTTCAGTCACTGAAATACCAACCGAACTCTGTCCAAGAGTGAGGATTACGATGCGATTATCGATTCTTTATCAGTGCCATTATCGTCTGGATTGAGAATTAAATTTCCACGCAATCAAACAGAAACAACAGGAACTAGCGAACAAAACCGAATTTACGTCATTCGTGGATAATGGATTGGTGCGTGTAGCGTTTGTTAAAACTACAGCCATTTGCATTAACGGATAGAAACCAACAAAAAAATAGAATCAACACACGAACTGCTGCACTAAAAAATGTTTGCGATAGGTCATATACGACGATGTTCGGATCTATTACGTCAATGAAGATATCTGCATTATTAGCTAAATATCCTGGGTAGTGGTACGGGTAGCCAAGAAAAAAATCCAATAAACACACGTACTGCTGCATTAAGCCATGTGTGCGGTGGTACGTTCCATACAACATTGAGATATTACGCCATTGGTGGCCCAGATGGTGGCTGGCTATGCAGTAGTACAAACATGGGCGATATCAGCCTTAATGACTAAATATTCTGGGTACCCACCAAAATTCCATAAACACCATGCACCGTTGCATAAACCCATATTGTATGCGGTACGTCCTATTCTACGACACTTATTATGTTGAACGTTCCATAGAGCGTTGAGTATATACCGTGGGGGGCGGTGGGCCCCGAAGAGAGCTGTGCGGCCTCCACCCGTCCTGGGGAGAATTACGTTGAGAATTACGGAAAAATAGAATTACGGAAAAATAGAGCGTTGAGATATTACGCCATGGGTGGCGGTAGGGCCCAGAGTGTTGCTGTGCGGTCTGCACTCGTGCTGAGAAAGGAGAAGTCGTGCGGATGCCAGCGGCATTGGATGACTTTGTCCTGATGCTCTGCCACCGGGAGATAGAGCAGCGGCGCCATTAAGTCCCCTCGCATGTCCGTAATTACCACTCTGAAAAATATATCGGACACTCACTGACTATGAAAATTACCTCAAGTTAAACACTAAGGAGAATCAATGGAGTCATGGAGGTGTATTTTTCCAAAAAAAAAAAAAAACAAGCAAAAGCTGCACTATTATTAAAGTTAAAAATTCTAAAATTAGAAAGAACAACCAGAAATTAGGGCGAGGGTTTCGAAATAAAGTCCCCTCGCGTTTCAGTAATTACCACCATACATGAGCACGAGCAGGGGCGTAGCCAGGATTTCGGAAAGGGGGGTGTATTGAAGGGGGGTCTAGGGGGCGAGAACCCCCAGCGGAGTCAAGGGGCAGAGCCCCTTGTCATGGGGGACCGGGGGGCAAAATGTCCCCCGGGGGGAGACAATTTTTCATTTAAGGCACTAAAATACACTAGAAATTTTAATTCCAGATGATGTTTATTACAAAATTTAAGATTTTTTATCCCTTTACAATTAAAACATGTAGCAAGTTGGTCCGAAGTGGGGGGGGTAAACCCCAAATTAGGGGGCGGGTTAAAATCCGAGAAACGCAAAATACCCATATCGTTTTTTTTTCTGGAGTGCATTTTACCCATATAGTTTTTCGGTTTTGAAGGAAAAATAGGTAAAAAACGCTAATTTTATGTCAAAAAGCCCTTTTTATTTCATTTTTGAGCTTTTTATTGCTTAAAACATTCATTTTGACCTCAAAACTTTGGAGTTTGAAGTTTGGAGGCAGTTAGAAGTCATTTTAAAGACATCTTTTTCTTCATTTTTCCAAAATTGGGGGGGGGTAAAATTTTCTCTCCACCCACTTTTGAGTGGCGGGTTAGGTTAACACCCCACCCCCCGTGCCCATGTATGATTTAAAACGTTAATGAAACGTTTAATAGTGTTTATAGTAGTTTGATTTAACATGTATGCCTTATTGTTTAAACGGCATAATCAATTTGAAAACCAAAAACTAATATAAATTGTCAATTTAAACTACCCGCGAAGCGTGAAAAATTTGTTTTTTTGACTATTAATACGCTTTTGGAAGACAGCAGGAAAAGTTTCTGTATTAATATTAGAGAAAAAAATTTTCTCTCCCAAAATTCAAAAAACGTAAGGGGCCCTTACAAAATTTTCCCCCCTTACGAAAAAATCCGGCTTCGCCGAATTTCGAAGGAGGGCGGCCGCTCCCCCGCCTCTGGGCACTCCACTGGTTGTACGTACCCCATACAAATTTTTCAAAAGGGGGAGGGTTGTAGGGCGTTGTACTCCAAATTTTCAAAATACCGTAAAAAATACATTAAAAAGGGATAACATTTTTTGCGCTTCGCGCTAAGTGATTCTTTTTGCTGTTATTTGCATTGTTTTTTTAAGTTAAACTTGAAAAATTTTAGGTTTAAAAAGGTAAAACATTAAAATCGTGCGACAGCATGAAAAAATTTTTAAAAAATTGTCTTTGAAATTCATTAGAAACGTCACTTAAAATTTGTAAAAAGGTATATAAACGTCGTGCGCTGAGCGGAGCGAAGCGCGAGAAAATTTTTAAAAATTATTCTCTTAGGACCCCTAAATTTTTACCTCCGCCAGCCCAAACGGGGGAGTTACAACCTCCATAACCCCCCTGGCTACGCCTTTGTACATAAGCATAGGGGAGGGGTAGGGTGGGGTTCACCCCCCTAGCCTCAAAATTTCGCCTCCCTTGAAAAAATCTAGGGCCCCTCTTCCCCCAAAATTTTGACATCTACCCCATTCTGGAATTCTAAATCGACCCCCTCTCTTCGCCCCCCCCTTCTGAACCAAATTTTGGGTATGAATGTAGGTCAAAATTTGCTGTCACAAACACGGTTTTGTGGAAAAAACAGTACTTTTGTACTCTTTTTATACATAAATAGTCTATTTTAGTATATAAAATTCTATATTAGTGCTAAAAAACTTAAATAAATGATTTAATGTGACTTTGTTTGGAAACCGGACCCCCTCTGACCCCCCTCTGGATTTCAAACTGGTCTAATCCGGGTCGACCCCCCCCCTAAAAACCTAAGGGAGGGGGGTACGGACCCCCTCCTGGAGCCAGCTTTCAAAGGGCCATTTACCCGGGGTAGCTACCCACCCCCCTAGCTTGCCGGTCCATGCTCATGTATGATTACCACCCTTAAAAAATATCCAAGCGTTTAAATTAAACACCGACAAACGTAGAGGTAGAATATGAGGATGTGTGGTAGAGGTATACGTTTTTCCAAAAAAAAACAGAAAAAGCTTAAATTTTTTTAAAATTGTAGTTCTAAAATTAGAGAAATCACACAGAAATTAGGTTGGTGGTTTCAAAATAGAAAACGCTAAAAATGAGGTTTTTTAGAGTAAACTGGGAAAAACCTATCACACAACTAAATTTCGAGAGGTACCAACCTATGGAGGAAAAAAAACTAAATTCAGACTCACCCGTTTCCATGTACAATACAATATAACTGGGAAGACACGTTATTTTGGTCCAGGATGTTATGATTTCTACTTAACTAGGTACCCCCAGGCATATAACAATTTAAAATTTAGATATTCGGTTTGGACTGAACCCATTTGGGTAATGGCGTTTCCACAATAAACACTATTTAAAACCATTTTATCTTTTTCTTAAATTTTATTTAGGAATAAAAGCTGCAAAAAGTACCCTTTTTTTACACATTTTTTCCCCAAAATAAATTCATTTTTTACTAAACGTTTTATCAAGTAAATTGTGATCTTAATAGACTTTTTAAGAAAAATATTTTCAGCAGGTAAATTTTCCAACTTATTGTTAACGTTTCGCTGGGCTCATAATACCCTAATCTAAGTCATTTTTAAAAGCAAATCCTCAATTCAACTTTTAACTAACACCAACAAATAAAAAAATTCTTAGAAACTCTAACTTTTTGTCGTAGCTGCCTGACAGAAGGTAGTAAGTCCCTGGGCTGAACCTGACCGCTCTGACTTCGTCCCCATGCGGTCGGTAAAGCTGGATCACTTTCCCTCCGTTAATGTCGTAGAGCATGATGGAAGCGTCCTCGTGTCCCGATACCAAAAGCCTACCGCCCGGATCAACGGACACCGATGTCACAGGAGAACCTGAAATTTATAATTTATTATAGTTTATTATATTTCATGTGTTCCAACTAATTAATTTTTCTTTAAAAAATATCCAGTCTGAAAACAAGTTCGTAGTTTTTACTTTTATTAAATCAAATTAGCGATAATAATTGTAAATAAAAATCAATTTGTGGAAAAATGAAGTTTAATTAAAACAAACAAAACGTGAAAATATATAAATCTTACTTAAAGTTTTGTTTCCAGGTGCTATGACGTTAACGGCTTGAGGGCAGCGCAAATCCCAAAAGCGTATGGTTTTGTCTTGAGAACAACTGGTGAACATACATCCGCCCCACGTATATAGACCCAAGATAGGCGCTAAAATTAATTAGCACTTAATTTTTATCAAGAATAACTAGGGATGTACTCATATTTTATTTTTTGACATCCGCGGATGCGGATTTAGGAAACAGAAATCCGCGGATACGGATGCGGAAGTCTATTAGATGCATTCTTACCATATCGTTTTTAGTTCTGGAGTGCATTTTATCCAGCGACGTAGCCAGGGGAGGGCGGGGGGGCGCCCCCCCCCCCGAAACGGTCGGACCGGAGGAAAAATAAGGATAGTGGGTGGGAGCGGGGGCGGGCCCCCCCCCCCCGAAATGGTCGCCAGATAGTAAAATTTGGGGGTTTTCAGAGGCTAAAAATTCAAAATTTTCTAGCGCCTCGCTAATCGCTCGGCGCCAAACTTTAAAATAATTTTAGTACCCCAATGGACCCCCAAAAACCAAAAATTTGTTCCGTTTCGCTTCGCTCAGCGGTCACTTTCTATAGTATACATACATATATATCTCGTTATTTATGTTGCCTGATGCTAATGTTATTTCAAAGTTAGTACAATAATTTTTATAAGTAATAAGTACTACACAGAAAGCAAAACAAACAATCATATTGGTTGATTTATGTACCTCTCCTCTCCCCTCCTAAATTTTCCTGCCGCTTCTAGCATTGGCTCGGATTTTTTTCATATGGGTAGGTACCCTAAAAAACATGGAGCCGAGATGCTGCTTATGTGCTTTGGTTTACAATGTGGGTTTAGCCAAGGGGTCTGAAACTAACGTCTCTAAATTCCTTTTTTGTAAAATCCAGGCTCTGCCAATGTGTGCTTATGTAATTTTTAACTAAGAAAACATGTTTTTACCGCTAAAAACATTAGATAATAGGTTATTAGGCCAAAAACAGTGTATTATACAGCTTTATTTACGTTTATCCCTGCTTTTTTAATGTTTTTAAAAATTAAGGGGGGCTCCGCCCCCCCCCCCAAAATTTTTTTTTGTACTACAATCCGCTCCCCCCCAAAATGAAACTCTGGCTACGTCCCTGATTTTATCCATATCATTTTTTTATTTTTAAAGAAAACAAAACAAGTAAAAAAACGCTGATTTTAGCTTAAAAGCATTTTATTGCATTTTTGAACTTTTTCCGGCTAAAAAATCATTTAAAAGTTAAAGTTTTGGTTTAAAGAAGGTTAGAAATCTAAAAAAATTGGGTATTACTTAACTTAAGAAGTAAAAATAAGCAATATACAAAATGACAGACATACCACATTAAGTAAGATACACTAAATCCAAAAGCCAGAAGGGTGCAAAATCTTTATAAGCTTTTTGTTTAAAATTCAGACATTTAGCCCTATTTGTTCAGGCTTGTACTTGTACGCATAGGTGGGTGGGGCCAGCAGTTGTACTTACCGCTGTGTCCCTGCATGGCCCGCATGCTGGTGCCGGTGGCGCAGTCCGTGACGTGGATGTGGCAATTACCGGCCCCTCCGGATATCAAGAGACTCGTCCGGTTGGAGGTGTCCTCCATGAACACCAAGTCCCGCACTGTCCCGTCGTGGAAGGTTAATTCGAATTCAGCACCTAGTGTGTTTTAAGCAAAATTTGGTATACTATGTAAATGTGATAGTCCTACTCTTCCATATTATGAATAAGCTCGAAATGAAATTACTCGAGCTCCGGAGCTCTCTTACTTTAATTGACCACAGGCACAGCCCAGCTCCGGAACAGAGTATTGAACCGTAGGAATATCACTAATGCAATAATGCCCTGTTATTAAATGAAAAAATTGACATCCCAAAATTTACTTAAAATATATTTAAAATTTTTAAATTAAGCTATCAAAACCCACGCCGTGGTATCAGAACGTGCAATAAATTTTTGAATTCGTATCTTATTTTTAATTAACCTAATATTTATTACATCAAAATCAACAATTTTAAACTTAATTCCATTAAACATACCGATTTTGCACGTGTCAGCATTGAAACCCATGAGCCTGAGAGTTTTGTCGTTAGATCCCGTGGCTAAAAGCTCCCCGGTCGGATTGAAACCGGCGCAGTAAACGGAGCCCCGATGCTGCTTCGGCCTTGTTAACAGGATATCCGCGTTTCTGGTCACATTGTCCTCTCTGGAATTCAAGCAGACAATATTACAATACGCGCAGCGAAGGCAAGTTTTAAGCGCACCAAAAAATGATGTTCTTGTGTATAACAATAAATTAGAAGTCCCACCCACCAGTACTAAAAATATAAAATTAAGCTTTTCGGTTATACTTCCCAAAGCATTTACCCGCCTCTAAATTATCTTGAGATTTAACACCCAATTGATAAGAAACCAAGGCACTTTTTTGGGAAAAAAATTAGTATATCTTAAAAAAATTTTTTAGTGGATTTCTTTCATTTTAAAAAAACATATGAAAAAAAGCTTTCTTAAGCTATTTATATATTGTAGAAATTAATACCTGTATTTCAGAAATTGAGTCCTGGTCCGGATTTTTAGACAAGGGGGACCACAATATTATCGAGTACTTTTAAAAAATAAATTCCTTTTATTTAGTGTTTACAAATTCCTGGAGTAGTTCGCTGTTTTGTTCCGTGCCCTTTCGGTACACCCGTGCAGAAGTTTTATTAAATGCATAGTGTGACGGGTAACGGGACTTTAGAGCCAGAGCGAGGGGTTAGACGCTCAGTCTTTTGCTTAGGCTTAGGTTCAGGCTTAGGTTTTGCTTAGGCTTGGGTTTTGCTTAGGCTTAGGCTTAGGTTTTGCTTAGGCTTAGACTTAGAAAAAATCTTTCTAAAGCTCTTTAGAAGCTCTAAAGTCCCTCGGCTCTAAAGTTCCCGAAACGTGTGACGATTCAAAGTAGAAGCGAAAATAACCAAGCGCTGAAAAATTTAGATAGCCAAATTTATTGAAAAATTTGGACGATACAGGAATTAAACCCGTAACCCATACGCCGTATGTGTCACACCTTCTCACCAAGAAAACAGCTGCTCACAGCCTCTTAGGGCTGGTTCCTACTTATGACAAAACGTCCTTTGGACAAAGTCCAAAGGACTTTTGTCCTTTGGACAAAGTCCAAAGGACAAAATCCAAAGGGAAAAGTCCAAAGGGAAAAGTCCAAAGGACAAAATCCAAAGGACAACGTATTCATACTTTTGTCCTTTGGACTTTTCCCTTTGGATTTGGCCCTTTGGACTTTGTCCAAAGGACAAATTCTAAGTAGCGTTCATACTTCGTCCAAAGGCAAAAGTCCAAAGGACGTTTTGGCTTTTATAAATTTGTCCTTTGGACTTTGTCCAAAGGACGTTTTGTCATAAGTATGAACCAGCCCTTAGATTCAATCCGCACAACTCCATCAGCCCTAACAAGCCCGTCTTTCTTCCGTAGAACGGGGGGTACACACGTACACATACCTCAACACCCAGCGGGCCTACGGGTACCAACCATCTGGACTTGGTTGCTGGATCTTTTCTTTTATAGAAATGAGTCCAGCTTGGAATGGCTAGAGTGATTGTTGTTGTACGTCGGCTACGCATGGCAGTCTTCCATCTAGCAAACTAGTGGACAAATGCAGCTCCAAGCATACATGGGCACAGGGGGAGAGGGTTGGGGGGTTAACCCCCCCCCAAATTCTGAGAAGTGGGGTTTAACCCCCCCCCCCACTCAGAAGTGGGGGGGAGAAAAAGTTAACCCCCCCCCAATTTTGGAAAAATGAAGAAAAAAAATGTCTTTAAAATGACTTCTAACTGCCTCCAAACTTAAGTTTTGAGGTCAAAATGAATGTTTTAAGCAATAAAAAGCTCAAAAATGCAATAAAAAGGGCTTTTTGACTTAAAATTAGTGTTTTTAACCTATTTTTCTTTCAAAATCGAAAAACGATATGGGTAAAATGCACTCCAGAAAAAAAACGATATGGGTATTTTGCGTTTCTCGGATTTTAACCCCCCCCCTAATTTGGGGTTTAACCCCCCCCCACTCCGGACCAACTTGCCCATGTATGGCTCCAAGGTGTGTGGAGTCTGTACCACTAGCTTGCAGGAACACCTATGCTGCTCATGTACGACGTTAAATGTAAGATCAAAATCAAGCTGCGACTTAAAATCCTTTAGCTAAGACCTCGGAATGGGTGAACACTGCGCGCAGTGAACACTCTAGCGGTAAAGGTTGCCAACATTGTTATCAATGTTGGACGAAGAGTCTCAACCGTGGGGGTGAAATTTTTTTTGCCCCTCCTGGCTTGTCTCAGCGCCTGCCTTTTGTATAATCTGCATAGGGGAGATAAGTTTATCCACAAGATACACATACCCGGAGGTGTGTATCGGCCACCAAATATGTGACAACCATAGCTGAACAAGGGAGGGGGTAGGGTGGGGTACACCCCCCTAGCCTCGAAATTTTGGACCCCTTCAGAAAAAAATCCAGCCTCCCCCTCCCCTCAAATTTTCGAATTTTTTACCCCTGGCCCCTCTCTAGAGTTTAAAATCTGACCCCCCTTCCCCTCTCGAGAAAATTTTAAGTACTATTTTTATACTAAATTTTCTTCCAAAAACGTGAATTTTTAACACAAATTCATGTTGTTACACCCTTTTTATACCTAAATATCGCTTTTTATTCAATAAAATGTAGTATTATCTTATAAAAAAACTAATTATTAAACATTTAATGGTTTAAAAGTATTTTGTTTCGGAATTTGGACCCCACAACCCCCTTTAGGTTTCAAAATCTTCCACCCCGGGTCGACCCCCCCCTAGAAAGCTAGGGGACCTCCCCTAGGACCCCCCTTAGATTTTGAAATGTCATTTACCCGGGGGTAAACAGCCCCCTAGCTTTTTGACCGTGTTCATCTTTGGTAACGACCCAAAGTAGAAGTGAAAATAACCAGGCGCTGAAAAATTTAGATAGCCAAATTTATTTAAAAATTTGGCCGATACAGGAATTGAACCTGTAACCTTCAAAGTCGACTCTGGCGTGCTATTCATTACACCACAGGCCGGACAATGAAAGGGAAAGATAATCCCCGTTTATTAACGCTTGTACTTTGAGTTTTCACGGAAGGGACACATACGCCGTGTGTGCAGACCTGTGCACGGTCTGGAAATGCCCCCCCGCTTTATTGGAGTATTTGCTCCCTCCCCCTCGCCAAAAAATGAAAAAGTACCCTAAAACTATGGCGCCATTTTTGACCTATAATGACGCCATCATCGTTTTTAGGATATTTCAATGCTTTTTAAGCTATTTTAGACCTATTTTTACCTTATTTTCGCCTTTTTTGTCCCTTTTTTCCTTTTCCTTTCTTTTTTTCTCTTTTCTCTTTTTCTAAAATCTTTTTTTCCTTTCCCCCTCCATGCTCCCCCGTTTTAAAAAAAGTTGCCCCCCTTCCGTAAAACCCCGGGAGGAGGGGGACAGTGCACGAGGTCTGTATGTGTCACGATAGATTTACGAAAATAAGGCGGAAATTTTTAACTATACTCTACTCGTAAACAATCAATTAAAGCTTTTTGATTTTTTTATGTGACAAATTTATACCACAACAAATACAACAATAAATCCTTTTATAAAATCCAAACCTAAATACGGTAGCTGTTAAGTTTAAGAATTTTTTCGGACGAAACGGAATCTTCAGATATTTAAAGCTAAGGAAGCTCCGGAGCTTCATCACTGTAACGTTGAATGGATGAGGAATTTGACTGTTGAAATACTTCTGAAATGTTTAAACACAAACATACACTCAAATAATACTTCAATCGTATACCGTTCGGACAAACATGGAAAAATAGATGTATCTCAATTGTTTAACGCACAAACAAATATACGCTCAACAGACGTACTTCAATCCTTTAACGTACGTGCGGACAAACATACACTCAAACAGACGTACCTCAATCGTTTGACGTCAGGATAGCGACAGACGTGGAGTTGTTTAGAGTTGGTTCCTACGGCGAAATATCGACCGCTGGGGTGGAAGGACGCCGCTCGGATAGCCTGCTGATCTTCGATTTTGCACACGGGAATAAACTGGACGTTTTTTAGAGACCCGCCTCCTCTGGAGGGCCCCGCCCCCGTACCGTTGACAGCCTAAAATGCAATTTTATTACCTATTTTGAAAGCGGAAAAAAGCAGTCTGTATTAGCAATGTTCTTCAGAGCTTCGAGCTCTGGAATGGAGCTCCGCTTTTCGGAGCTACATAGCAACCCCTTTGTTTTGTGAATAATAAAAAAACCATGGAATATGTTGCCAAAAAATTTTTGCAAACTAACTTTTTTCTCTAAAACTTTAAAACTAAATAAAAACGATAAAAAAGCTCTATAAATCCGGATAAAATAATTTAAACGTTTTTCAAGCTTAAAATTGTTGATTTAATAGGCGGAGCTCCGGAGCTTTCTTTACTTTTAGAGCTCCGGAGTCCAGAAGCAGGACACTGGAGGCCTATGAACATTACTAGTCTATACATAAAATGTAATACAGACCTGTGCACTGCCCCCGGGGGGTTTTATTGGGGAGAAGGCAATTCCGAAATGAGGGGAACGGGGGGCAATTTTTTTGAAACAAGGGGGGCAATATAAAAAGGAGGGGGGCAAGCAGGGGAAAAAAGGAAAACAAGAGAAAAAAGAAAAAAGAGAAAAAAAGAAGAAAAAAAGAAAAAAGGACCAAAGGCGAAATTTAAGTAAAAATAGGTGTATAATGGCTTAAAAAGCATTGAAATAGGCCAAAAACTTTGAAAATTTGTGCGATGATGGCGGCATAATATGTCAAAAATGGCGCCATAATTTTTGGGTTCGTTTTGGAGGGGGCACAGCCATTAATTCTCCGGGGGGAGCATTTCCAGACCGAGCACAGGTCTGGTAATATGTTTTAAAACACAAAGCATTTAAAGGGTGAGTTTGTATTAACGTGGGATGGGAACTGAGTTTGGAAAATATTTGAGTAATTATTACGAAACTGAAACTAAGAAATTATGCCAAAAATCCTAAAAATAACCCACGGATATAAATTTTATAAGAAGCAATAAATTGAAAATGTTTCTGAGACCAGCCTTTTCTGGACGGCTAATACCGATGACACGACAGCCTAAAATCGAATTTTATTAAGTAAAGCCATTTCTTGAGTCATATTAATGCAAAAAAATTTAATTCTGCAACACCCAGGACGAAGAACGAAAAACTACTAAAATTTAAAATCTATCAACAATACTAAGAAAACATAAATAGTAATTATGCTAAAAATTAGCTCTATAGACCACTACAAAGATACACAAAAAACTCAATTTTACACAGCGGTATATAAATATAACCTGAAAACTTTTCAGAGACCCACTTCCTCTAGATTATCAGATAGCCTCGCAAACAGAAAAAACAAAACAAAAAACAAACCAACACTTAAAACCACACAAAGCCAAAAACAAAGCCAAAAAACAAAAAAACAAAAACAAAAAAAAAACCCCCACAACCCTTTACCTTCTCTAAAATAATTTGGAGGGGGTTCCCACTCATAGATTTTTTTGGGGGGAGGACAGAGGGGTCCACCCATAGATGGGCGGGGGGGGGGGTTGGTGGTGTTATACCCCCAAAAATCCCGATTATAGCCGACACCCCTCTAAAATTTGGGGGTAACCCGGACCAGACACCCTCCCTAAAATTTGGGGGGTGCCAGCCAGTACTAAAAACGCTAAAAATGGGATATTTGAGGTATACCCCAAAAATTTTTTAAGGGAGACCGCCCCCGTCAAATTTGGGAGGTCGGGTGTACCCCCCCAAATCCGGGAGGCTTTCCACAGCCCACCTATGGGTCCACCCCCCCTAGAGCCAAAATTTTGGACCCCCCCTAGAAAAAATCCAGGGGCCCCCCTCCCCCCAAAGCTCGAGAGTGGTCCAGCCTGACCCCCCCCCCTAGCGAGGCTGATCCTTCTCCACCCTCCCGACCAATTTACAAGTATAATTTTTATTTACTGTCAAAAACACGGTTTTTTAGTTAAAAACAGTATTTAAATACACTTTTTAGGCCTTAGTATTTAAAAGTCAATATTAGACCTAAACACACTTAAATTATTGATTTAAAAAAACTTTGTTAAAAAATCGGACTTCCCAAGACCCCCCCCCTAAATTTGAAATCTCGCACCCGGGGTCGACCCCCCCTAAAAAGCCAGGGGACCCCGGACGCCCCTGGACCCCCCTGAAAAACTTTGGACTTCTACCCGGGGGTGGACCCCCCTAGCGGACCCGACCAAAACATCTATGTTCCAACTCAGTCCTAAAAACACTAAAAATGGGGTATTTAAGGTATACGTTACTCACTCCCCCTCCAACAAAAGTCCAGGAATGTGAACACCTATGGTCGTCAAACCTTCTCCCCTTTCCCTCACCTTCCGCGGTACGTCGGTGCATTTATCAATATTCCTGCACCATATATAGGTGGGAAGGGGGTTATACCACTCCAAAATCCCGATTATAGCCGACACCCCCCCCCTAAAATTTGAGGGTACCCCGGACAACCCCCTAAAATTTGGGGGGTCCCAGTACTAAAAACGCTAAAAATAGGGTATTTGAGGTATACCCCAAAAAAAATTTTTGGGACATCCCCCCCAAATTTTGGGGGTCAAGTATACCTCCAAAATCCGGGAGGCTGCCCACCTATGGCCACACCTAACTTAATAGCTTTAAAAAAATTTAACCGCTTTTACGCGGCTCAAATTTTAATTACCTTTTAAATACCTATTTTTGTTAGTTTAAAAAGCTTTATAATAGGTAACTAAGTTTAGTGTTTAACAAAATATCTTTAAAAATTGCTCTATTTTTACATTATTTTTTATCTGCAAATTCAATAAGAAACAATATTCATTTTTTATTTACTGCTTACGTAAGTTAGTTATAGTTATTTCCAAGTCTTTTAAAAGCGCCGTTTTTTTTTTATTTGTTGCTCCCTCTCGATCTAAACGTCAAGAGGTCCAAGCGTTCTAATTTTTGAGAAAAAACCCCATTGCGTCTTTATTATCGTCACAAACCCAATTTAACGTTAGTCGCCCATAAAATTACCAAATAGTCCATAATTTATTGCTTGTTAAAAATGATGCTATTCATGTATATATACACAGGAGCTACAGAGTAAAACAGATCTACTACAAACCTTAATAATAATAATTGAATATACCAAACGAAACAAAATCCTTTAAATTTTTTGATGTCTCAAAAAAATTACACCTTAATTCTCATTAACTGAATATCATTAAAACAGACCTGTGCACGGTCTGGAAATGCCTTCCCCCATTATTGGAGGATTTACCCCCCCCCACGCCAAAAAATGAAAAAGCAAACTAAAATTATGACGCCATTTTTGACCTATGATGACGCCATCAATGTGAATTTTTTGCAGTTTTTAGCTTATTTCAATGTATTTTAAGCCATTTAAGACTTATTTTTACCTTATTTTCGCTTTTTTTTGTCCCTTTTCTCCCTTTTCCCTTCTTTTTTCTCTTTTTTTCTTTACCTCTGCTTACCCCCCCCCGTTTTTTTGCCTCACCCGTTTGAAATTGCCCCCCAATAAAACCCCCAGGGGGCAGTGCACAGGTCTGTTAAAAGGTAAACAGCCTCGCGCCCTCCGAAATCTGCGAAGCTTCTCACCTTATGGCAAAAATTTTCGGAAGGGCATATATCTTCCATCACCAATTTTTTTAGCGTTTTTAGTACTGAGAGGAGGGGACCTACCAAATTTTAGGGGTTTCGGGTCTTCTTTATGGCGATTGGCGACGGTATAAGTCACCTTTTTCTGCCCACCTACCATGCGTGCAATACCAATTTCTGTTATTGAATTTTAAAAATTAAAAGTCTCTTCATTATTTTTCTGCATCCAACCAAAATAACACTCACCAATTAATGCATAAGTGAAACTACAGACGCACCCCCGGGGGAAAACGAGGGCAACCAAGGGAGACAGGGGCAAAAAGGGGGCAAAAAGGGGGGGCAGAGAAAGAAAAAGAAGAGAAAAGGAGAAAAAAAGAAAAAAAAGAAGGGAAAAGGGAAAAAAGGACAAAAAAAGCGAAAAAGAAAAATAGTCAAAAGCAAAAACAGAAATAAAAAAAAAATAGGCGAAAATTAATCCCCGGCTTCTTTCATAAAAAAAGCAAAAAGGTGTTCAAAGGTTTTAGGCAATGATATTTATAAAGCAGAAGAAAAAAACTAAACTTTTTTGCATTTTATTTAGCAGAAAAAAAACGTCCCTTTGGATGAGGTTTCTAACGTTAAAAACCAATTTAAGGTTTATGTGGTCACATAAAAAAGCCAAACTACTAATAAATGCAAGAAAATTCGCAGTGAAAAATGTTGTGTTTCAACAATAAAATTGCTCTTATTCGAATAGTAATAGGCATCTTGGTAAGATAGTAACTATAAAAAGGTTTTCTATGATATTAAAACGTTGTTTATAAATTACTAAAATTAGTGAGTGATATTTTTACCTAGGTACCTAGAATAATTATATCTAGGTTTTTTCTAAACGAAATTTTTTTAACTTATTAAAAACGTTAAAAATAGTCCTAAAAATATAAATCGAATAATGAATACATATTTCAAGCTTAAAATCGCTTATTTCAAGCTTATCTAAGCGGGTGCTAAACATTTGGAGCTCCCTCCGCTTTAAAAATCGGCGTCGGAGCACCGGAGCATAATGTTGGAGGTTAGTAACATCAGCAATTCATACAGTTTGAATAAAGTATAAATAATTGTTGACATGCTTTTAAGATTTCGGAAGATGTTTCATTATAAAATTATGTTTAAGTATTGTATTTTTTCTGTTGAATCATTTTAAACTAGCTTACTTTAATGCAAAAATTAAAAATGTTTTTCTTGTGGTTTTTAAGCTATTTGTGTTAAATTTAATAATATTTGCGTTTTTATAATTTTCCCCAATATTGAACCAGAGTTTGGGTTTTTCTAGACGACATTATTGTTTAAGGTTATATACGTTTAAGGTTTTAAATTTGTGTGGGAAATGGGTTATGTGTTTATTTTTGATGTGGTACTGCTTGCAAAACCGCATTTCTTTATAGACTTAAACAATTTTAGAAATACAAAACAGTTTGCCTTTTTTATGCCAGTGTTACTTCTTTTCATCAGTTTTTGTGATTTAAAAAACCCCAATTTAGGAAAATCAATTGAGTGGCTTCGTGCTTAAATTTCTGCAAAGCATGGCACAGCCTAATTTATTATGATAAGCAACAGAGCTCAAATTACTACATGGCCTAGCTTAATGGTAATTACCGTAAAAGGAAAATTAAATCAAAATTTTAATGGGAAAATGGGATTTAAAGCTGAATATTACACTCGGTAAATCCAGTTAAAATAAACAGAAAAAACAATTATCAAAATTGGCATTTGAAGAAAACAGACTTTAAGTTTTAAATCCTTAATAAATGTTCTGTTAGAAAAAAGGATGTTTAAGTTTAACAAATATTTATCTGTCGCTAAATCATTAAATAAAAAAAAACTACTAAAATTGTGGAAGTTTTGCTAGCTAAAAAAATATATATAAAGGTATGGTTAAATAAGAA
>JASAMX010022557.1:0-37602 GCA_030248175.1 Microlaimidae sp. YZB2_3
GCTTAAAGCCAGCTTTGAGAAAAACACGTTAAAAAGGTATGTTACTGGGGGAAAGCACCTGGTGGAACCACCCAGAAAAACGGACGCTTAAAACGGGGGTTAGCGCCGCCTAAAAACCTGACAAAACTTAAACTAACTCTAGCTTTTAACAACTCAAACCGACGCGGTGATGCACCGGAACTGAAGGATTCAATTAATCGCCAGAGCAAAATCTTGCTCGTGATATTCAGAATGCAGGGTCGTCCGGTCGCTTGAGAAATCCCACGAAGGGCCGCTGGTAAAATGTCGAGGGCCTATTGCAGGTAAATAAAAACTGAATATCAATTTTATAAAAACAAGCTCAGGGTGGAGACAAGGAAGATAGTCCTGTCTCAGGGTCTGCTGCTTCTTCTTGACATTTTCCGCGGCCGTAAGCTGGACTGGAGTATAAAAACCAACGACTTTTTAACGAGAGAACCGTTTTTATATTAAACAATTAGCCCACTAACCCCAGGCCCGTGCACGCGTGACTGCTTGTCACCGCACATTGAATTAATAAAAACCAACTCAAGCGACCAGGCGAATAACATGAGGCGAGCAGAGCTCGCGTGAGCGACCGTGCAACACCGCATCACCAAAGCAAAAACAATTAATAAAAAGAATTAATAAAAACAATTTTTAAAACTTAAGGCGCTAACAAACGAGGACTTAAAAACGGGCGTAACCAAAACTACGTCGATCTCCGGGTTCGCCATATAAGTATGAACCAGCATTTATACTCACAATACTCATTATTGTCCATTGAATATGGAATATCGTCGAATAACATTTTATTATTCTTTTAATGTTTATTAAACTTACTAACATTTATTATCTTTTTTATATAGTTGTATATAAGGCTACATTTTATGAGTTTAACTTTTCATAAGTGAAATCGACAGGAAACCGTAAAAACGAATTGTTTCTCTTTTAAAATTTTTTGAGTTTCTATAAATTGTCCGCGGTAATGGATACTTGAAAATCTTCCAAAATTATATCAGTTTAAATACCCAGGTGGCTTTTGTTAAAATGTGTAAGAAATAATCAAAAATGATGAATATTTTCCTAAAAACAACCTGAGCGAATCGACACTCGAAAATTGATTACTCCTCTTGCGCTTTCTGCCAACTCGAACATTTGCAGAGTTTCTTTTTTTTTCAGAAATTTGTTTAGCAAAAAACCGTTATAATCCTAAGTCGACTTTGTTTATTGTTTTGTTTTTTTTTAAATATAATTTATTTTAATTTTACGATGACATTTTTATAATTTAATTTTTTATCTTCAATTTAAAATTTTAACATTTCATTTTTTGTCAACTCGTATTTTTTAGACCATAAAAAGCTATCGTAAAAAACAATAGATTAACAACGAAATCGGTTCCTTAAATGTAAATTTGCTTTGTTATACAGCAGCCAATAATATGTAGTTGACTAAATTATTTTCAGGCCCCTCTTGAGCGATTTCATTGAAAGTTAAAGCAAAACTAGTGTCCGACTAGATATGACGCGTTGTTCATAGATAATTTTATTTGATTACACAAATGTCGCAAAGTGTTTTCCGCACAATCTTTTTTATAGTTAAATTATATAAATATTTGCGTTTTTACTTGGTAATCAATGAGAAACCCAGTGAAACGCGTAGTTATTGGAAATTAATTTACGAATTTTCTCCATTTCGTTTGTTTAACTCGATATATGATAGATGCTTTGAGTCATTTTAAACACAAATGAATATTGGGAAATGCAAAAGAACTGAAATCAACAAATCAAATCAAAAAAAAGTTTTCGGGACAAAAAGCAAGCTTTTTAATTGGTATATTTTGATAGGTATATTTTTATTTAATAGGTACATTTTTATATTTTGTGATTAATTTAAGTTTTGTTAAAATTTATTGTTTTAAATGTAAACACATCGTGGTTAAACCGCTCATTTTTTTATTTAACATGTATGTTAGCAAATAAAAATTATTAAATTAGCCAGCTGAGCATACCTTAATTTACAAAATGATATAAATAATAAACATATAAAACATAAAAATCACGTAAATATATTTAACATTCTACGCAAAAATTACTATAAAACTACAAACTATCCTATAAATATTGTAAACATCGTGCTAGATATTGAATATACATATATAACAAGCGGTTTAACCAAAAAAAATAAAAAAAAATGACTTCATATATTGCTTAGACACATTGACTGCTCTAAGTAGGTCGCGACCTGATTTAAGCGCGCTCTTATTTGAGTAGATAGATATATAGTAAGAGGGCGATACTCTAGTGTTAAGGGGCCCTGGTGTTCAAGCCTGCATTAGGCTCATTACACTCTGCCCTGGAACCACCTAGGAGTGGTTTTTCTCAAATCGTTTTGATTCTTTTATGAATCGTTTAAAATCAACAACAGACGCCCCTCGGACTGTTTTTGCATCTAAGGGGTCCGTGCCAAAGATTTTAAACCTTATTGCTGACAGTGCATAGCACTGTTCCAAGAAGTGAATAGCGGTCTCTTCTTCGTCTTGACAGAGTTCGCAGAGCCCATCATTGGCTACTTCAATCTTTCTCAAGTGAGCTTTGAGAGGACTATGTCCAGTTAAAAGCCCAATGACAAGGCGTAACTCTTTTCTTGAGAGACCAAGCAATTGCCTAGCTCTGGAAATATTTGGCTCAGTGACATACTTTTTGGTATGTCGGCATGCGTCAAGATTTTGCCAGTATCTGACATGCTGAGCCATAATCCATTTTTTGATGGCTGATTTTGCCACCCCAATTGATGTTCCCACATGTAAAAGTGGGCCCATAAAGTTAGGGTTTGTGCCTTCTTTAGCAAGCTTGTCAGCCTGCTCATTTCCTTCATGGCCCCTGTGTCCAGGTACCCACAGAAGCTTTACATCATTTTCTCTGGCCAATCTGGTAATCATCTCATAGCACCTCATAACTAGCCCAGATGATATCTGAGGAGATAGAAGCGCCTTGAGTGAAGCCTGACTGTCAGAGAAAATACAAATTTCTTTGTTTTGTGCAGTTTGTACAACAGCATTTGTAACACAGGCCAAGATTGCATATATTTCAGCCTGGAATACAGTTGGGTTTTTGCCTAATGGAATAAAGAAATCTTCTTCCATGGCAAATGTGAAATGCACTCCTGCCCCAGTATGTTGTTCTGCTTTTGAGCCATCTGTGTAGCAGCACATAGCAGATTGAGGTTGAATGACATCTTTGTTAGTGTTCCAATCTTGTCGACTAGGAAACTCGACTTTAAAGTTCCTTTCAAACTTGAAGACAGTAACAATGTGGTCACTCTCAAGATTTAGCATTGGGATTTCTCTCAATGCCAACTGCTTGATTTTAGAGTGCCCTCTATTTGTACCTCTTGTCTGCCATTGGTTAGCTATACCTAACCTATAGCTGGTTGATATTGCCTCCCCTTTGATAACAATATCCAAGGGTGCAAGATTAAGCAATGCTTCCATAGCCGCTGTGGGTGTTGTTCTTATAGCCCCAGTTATGCTAAGACATGCCTGGCGTTGTAATTGTTATTTTTATTTGGGTAATCGGATGTGCTAATTAGGGTCTTGTTTCTGAAAGGGTGCTTCTTATTAGGGTTGTAATAGCTCTTATTAGGGCATGTAATAATTCTTATTTGGGTAATCGGATGTGCTAATTAGGGTCTTGTTTCTGAAAGGGTGCTTCTTATTAGGGTTGTAATAGCTCTTATTAGGGCATGTAATATCTTTTATTAAGGCGCGCCCTAATAAGAGGGCGCTCTAATTAGAACACACCCTCGTTAGGGCAATATGACCCTAATTATAGAGTGTCCTAATTAAAGCACTTATCAATTTCCAAAGAAAGTAAATAAATCTGTTTTATTGGACTCCCATCGTAGACTACACAGCAACATCGGTTTCAAAAATTGAGGCATTTTTGAACCCAGTGCATTTTCCCACGACCAAACTGGACTGCGACTGAAAATCAAACACCGATCTGCGTGAAGCGGTTCCAGTTCGAAGTAAACCGGGTTCAAAATTTTACGAATACCACCGTGCGACGCGTCAGTAATTGCAGAACGTCGCATAATTTGATAGATTTTTCATTTGGTTTTATGTTTTTCTTTTCGATAAAACTTTGTGTTTTTTCATTTGTGTTGTGTTCAAGAAAAATTGGCACGTGTGGTGTCGAATGTTGTTTCAACGACTCTACTTTAAAGTTGTCTGACAAGCCACGGGCAATATAAAAAAATAGCAAGCAAAACTATTTCTTTTAATTCCAAAATCTACATTTACATAGACTTAATGTGTGTGCGTCTGTCTGTCTCTGTGTGTGTTGTCTATCTTGTTCTCAATCCCATACGTATTAAGGTAAATCTGTTATCATTAGGAAGCTCATAGTTCGAGGAATGTCGTAAGAAGTTTGATTTTTTGATAAAACACGGGGATCTTTATACTGCATAACTCATTTTCACCATATGAACTTTGGAAATTAAAAATATATTGCCCCTGCTTTAAACTTATTGGTAGTTGTTATTATCAAGAATATATAAAGTAAAAGAATGTCCGAGTGTACACTAAATTTTTGACCAAAATTTTGCGAGAAAAGTCGCACTTTCGAATTCAGGTGCGAGTTTTCTCGCAAAAATCCGCCATTTTCTGCTAGTTTTCCCGCGCTGCGAATTTTAACACAGTGTTAGTTTTCTCGCAGTGGGGACTGCGTCTTCTTTGGCACTCTATACTGCTTTATTCGCAGTGCGATTATTTTCGCACTGCGAGTCTGGCTGCGCAACAAAAAAAATACAGGCGCTTGTAGTCATTTTCAATGGAGTAAAACACATCGAAACTTGTTTTATTTAATTTTAAACGTCGGGAAGTTACTTTATTGCATTAAAACTAAAAATTTTTTAGATTTTTAGTTAAAAAAACGATTTTTACTCATTAAAACACAAAATTTTCCCTCCGCTTTGTTTTTTTTTTGTTGTGCAGCCAGACTTGCAGTGCGAAAGAAGTCGCAGTCCCCACTGCGAGAAAACTAACACTGTGTTAAAAATCGCCGCGCGACAAACCTAGCAGCAAATGGAGAGAAAAGTCACACACAATTTCGAAAGTGCGACTTTTCTCGCAAAATTTTGGTCAAAAACTTAGTGTACGGTCGAACATTCTCTGTGTTATATATTCTTGTTATTATTAAAACTAGAGCCACAAAATTTGATTTTTTCTTGAAAATATTAAGATTTCTTGCGTTAGTTGAAGTTGTTAGTTAGTTACGTTAGTTGCGTCAAAAAAACTCACGATAAAGCTTAGACGTGTTTGAAAATTGTAAAAATAGATAAATCTGTTTCAGAAGGACGTTGGACCAAAAATAAGTTTAGACGAGAGGCTTGACCAGGTGCTTTTATGCAAATAAGGGGAAATTCGTTCTAGAAGCAAAAGAAAGGCTTTGTATTATAGCCAAATTCTGTATTTTTACAGAAAATAAATATTCCTTTATACAAAAATTATTTTTTATTAAATAAATTAATCTTACTGGGTGATTTTTAAATAAATAAATTAAAAGTGTTATTTGATTATGTAATGTTTCATAAAAATTAGGTAATTAAATAAAACGAATATTAAATTACAGATAAACTAATTTAGTGGGATTGGGTCATTAAATCTTGTTTATTCGTAGTTTTTTATTAACTGTAAGGCGCTTATTGTCAGTTTTTGTTGTTCAAACAACGTTGGTTATTAACATCGGTAATTTTTTTTTTTTTTGCAAGAGGTCGAATTAGAAGCCAAAAAATGCTTTGGAAGTTTTAAAATACAGTATTTATGTCGCGCTTCAAGGTTTTTAACTTTTTTTACCACTCATGTATGGTTGAATTATATCTGGCTGACGCTAAAAATTAGAATGCAGACATAAGGGGACCAATTAAAATTGTGCGGTAATGACGTGTTTTTTTTAAACAAATAAGAACGAAGAATTTTTTTAATTCCACCTTTTCACAAAATATACAAAAATTAACCAACTTTAGTCCTTAAAAAGTTTGCATTTAGGTCACAAATTAAGTAATGTGATAAATAATTATTAAAATACAGTTTTTAATCTTTTTTATTAATCCACTTTAGTGAAAAATTTTAAATGTTTTTGTTGTTAAATAGTCGATTTAATACTGCAAATACCGCGGTCAGCTAGATTTTATTTGCGTATAGAATACTTAAATGTGAATTTTTGTTGTTGTTGGCACGGTGTTAGGCTAAATCACTGCGTGGCGTTCCCGCTTCACCGATTTTTGCAATTATTTTTATTGGATTAAAATCTTAAATTAATTTTTTAATCAGTAATGGAAGAATTAAAAAAGGTACTTTGTTGTTTTCCATTTTTCCCGCGCGGTTGAGGTAGATGGCGCTGGGAACTAGAAACCGACCACAGCCTTCTACTGCTATTGTGCAGCATCTATGAGAGGCTGTCCGCTATCGGTTTTGTACAATCCTTATTGTTACCTGAGGGCTGTTATTGTGCAGTCAGGAGTTTTTATTTTGCTATTTTTCAATTCGTTATTTTGATCAATAAATCGATAACCAGGACCGTAATCAAAAAATTCGCTAAGAAATTTGCGTAATTCTTTCTTTTTTCCAACGAGCCCATGATTTCTGTAAACAGATTATGGATGTTAATGTTTGATTTTGTTTTTTTTCTTCAATTTAATATTCAATGCAACGAAAAAGGAAAGATATTCATTGCTATAAACATTTTTTTCTTTTTTAGAAGTCAATATTGACAGTCACCTGAGAAGCAGCAAAAATTTAATAACTGTTAAAATTAATTTATACTTTCTTTTGAATTTATCTACAATTCTATTTATTTTACCTCAAATCGTACGTTTTTTTAACACAAAACTTAATAACCAATTTAAAAAGCGTTTATACATGCATTTCTAACTTTGCTGGTATTCCCATTACCATTTGTATCAGCTTCACTCTCTTGGCACTTATCTTTTAAGCCGGTTACTTCGATCGGACAATGTGCACATTAACGAAATAGTTTCAAAAATTCGCAGCAATTTTCAGTTTCATTCGACATACGCACATTGAAATCGAATTCAAAATGAACGAAATTTGGTAAATAAAAAAGTTTATTTTTATTCGGAGTAAATTGGCACTCTTCCAACGCCCCGGTAGGTGGAAGATCAAAAAGCGACCAAATTTTCCGTATTTGTCCAGTGCTCACTACCAATTAGTTAGAAAATATTAGACCGCCGCATACCTTTGATGGGCGCTCAGCTTTGATTCTATCAATATTTCCACTTAAAAATACATGTGTAGTTAAATTTAGACAACCAGTTGCTTACTACGGCTTTGTTTGCTTTAATAGCTGCAAATAGTTAGAGTCCCAAGCCCTTAACTTCTCACAATATGCGTTTGAAAAAAAACGCCATAAATTTATTTTCAAAAAACGAGATATTTTTTGTACTTTAAGAAGTGTTAACAAATTGACAGTGATGAATAGGAGGACCTAAAAACGTGTCTGCGTTATAATAATGAAATATAAAATATCTACTAGGCTAATATTGTGTTCAAACTTACATACAATCACGATATTAAAAACAATATTAAAAATAAAGCAGTGATAAGCAAAGTCTCTATATAGATAGTAGAAAATTTGTTTTAGTAATAGATAATGCTCGTTGAAACCACTTTTTTCCAATTTAAAAGATCATATCTCTGAAGTTGTTAGAAATATTGTTGCAAAATATTTTGGGGAATGTCAATCTGCTAGTTAAACCAAATTCAAAAACGTTTATTTTCTGTGGCGTTGAAACTATCATGTAATAGACTAGTTCTGAATAAGGGTTTTTAGTGTAGGAATAGGGTGCAATAACAACTAGCGCCAATCTTATTTAGGAGGAAAAATGAGAAACAGCGAGCGACTAGTACATTTTACTGTTTTAAATATTTCAAATATTATTAGTTCAAAACTTTGACCCCTTCCTTTTAAAGTTTTTAAATACTTCTTAATATTACAAAAGCAAAAGCATTTTTTGTGCATTTTTGGTTTTTTGCCGCTTTGTAGGTATGGCGCTGCTGGCGCGCTTGGTTTCCACTTTTTTAATGTTTCAATTACAAAAATACTTCTATTTAAAAGTTTGGAATGCACTTTTTAAAATTAATTATTTAATTATTGAATTAATTTTTTTAGTAGTTTTACAACCGGGGGTCGCATTCTAAAGAAACCCCTATATTTACCCAGATAAATCCATTTCAATGAAAATAAAAAAATAAATATATATTGTAAATAAATAAACCTGCCGCATATGGGACAGAAAACGATTGCAATGAATTTTTTTTCCTCGTGCCGGGAAACCACCTCGCGCAAAATAAAAAAATGTAATGAATGCGCGTATTTTATTTTTTATTAAATTAATCATATGGGAGAAAATATTTAACCACCTCTCGAGTTGGATAAATTCTTATTCTTAAAACAATAGAAAAAATTTAACCCGACTTTTACCTAGGCAAAATTGATTTTTCACTCGCATCCTTAATCACGTAAAAAAAGTTACCCTGGGGTAACTTTTAACCGCGCGTCAGTCGCATTCTGACGCAACACTTGCATTCACCCTGATAAATTCATTCCAATGAAAATTAAAAAAATAAATATAAATATTGCAAAGTAATAAGAGAAAATGTGCCGCATATCAGAGAAAAAATGATTGCAATGATTTTTTTAAAATTATTTTTAAAAGTTAATCCTACGGGAGAAAATATTTACCCACCTCTAACGTTGGATAAATTCTTATTACTCAAAACAATAGAAAAAAATTCACTCCAGTTTTATCCTGGATAAAATTGATTTTTCACTCGCATCCTTAAGTACGTAAAAAAAGTTATCCCAGGATAACTTTTAACCGCGCGTCAAAATGCGATCCCTGTAAAGGTTTGAAATTAGTTTCAAGACAAATATTTCAACATTATTTTTGCTAATTCGAAATCATTGTTCACAAAAATACAATTGATTTACTTATTGAAAATACTACTATTGATTTACTATTGAAAACAGTATGATGATTTCTAAATATTGTGACATTTAATATAAAAAAGAACGAAATTTATTCGGCGCAAACTACTATATTAAAGTACTTTAACATAGTAAAACATATCATCGTGTAGCAATTTTAATTAAGTATAGGTTTAAACTAAAGAAAGTAAACAAACTGCGGGTTTTTTTTCAAATTTATTTTTTTCCTTTTGTACCCTCTCTCGTACAGTAAAGGACGCTTATTCAGAACTAGCCTCCACATTACCCATCATTGGTTGTAATTTTAAAGCGTTTTAAAAAAAATTGAATATATATAAAGCTATATTACAAAATTATATCAAAATTAGGGGTAAACATTTTAAAGGAAAAAAAAGATATAAACTGAAAGAAAAAACAAATTTTTAAACATAGAACGCTGAAAAAATTATAAAATAGCAAAAATACAAAAATATGTTAGTTCAAATTAAATTATCGTTGAATTATATCTGGCTGACCTCGTAAGTTTGTAAGAAAGACATGAGCGGACTATCAAAATTGTGTGGTAATGACATTTTTTTAAACGGAACGCATAACTTTTTAGAATTCCGACCTTTTTACAAAACACACAAAGAAGTCAATTGTATCTTTTTAAAAATTTACATTTTTTTCAAATTGAGTAATTTGATAAATAGTTGCTAAACCATGGCATTTAATCTTTAATATTAAACCGTTTTTACTGAAAATTTTGTTAAATTGTTAAATAGTTGATTTAATACTTCAAATCATCGAGGTCAGCTACACACACACATAGGTTTTCTCTGCCTATAATAAGAAGAAAATCGAAAAAAAAGTAGGTCTAAATGTTGGTTCATATACTTATGACGAAACGTCGTTTGGACTTTATCCAAAGTACGTTTTGTCATAAATATATGAACCAATCTTAACTGTTTTTTTTTCTGTTCAATTGTGATTTTAACACCTGCAATTACCGTAATCAAACCAACAGTTTCAGTGGTGTTTATTTTGAAACTTTTATTTTATGTGGCATAAAAATGGTTAAACAGTGATTAAAATAGGTTTACTTTTTTAGCTAAAGTTACCATGAGAAATTGAGTCAGAATTGAAGTAAAATAATCGTAACTATGCTGTGTTTTATCTTTTAACCGCAAATAATATCAAAGTTATGAGTCAGAGTAACAAAGATTTAATACTGATTTCGACTTTTTATATCTCAGTATTGAAATTATTTTTGTGTAGTTCGCTTGCACTTTGCTTTTCGTTTTTTTTTATCAGAAGTAGGGTATCTGACTTAATTTCGGCCAGGCCTTAATTTCGGCCACCAATTTAGGATGTTAGAAAATCGGCTTATTTTTAAAACCTAAAAGAACTAGCACAAAAGTAACTGGAAGAATGTTGAATAAAGTGTTTTTGCAAAAGTTTTTTATTTTTGTTATTCTGCATTATTAACATTTTCATACAAAAAATGATTTTTTGTGATTTTCTTAATTTTTGCTTTGTGTTTAAACTCTATCAAATTTAGAACGAAACACTATATACCTTTAAAATATCTTCTATTTAAGGCTCAAAATCGTTAATTTTCATGTTTTGATATTTTTTCAAAATCACTTTGCAATGCGCTTAACTAACTGCGCATTTTGGCCACCTAACCGTTAATTTCGGCCACCTTACAATTTAGTTGAAAAAACCTGTCGTTTTTGCTGTTTTTAAATATCATCGTACTACCGTATTTATAAAAATTTTTTTGCTCATTTGACTTTTTTTGGCGTTTTTTAAGCCAAAAAAAATTCAACAAAAATACATCTTATTAAAACTTGTTTTTTTAAGGTTTTGACATAATTATTTAAAGTCTTGCTAATAACTATTAAAGTTTGTAAACCGGAAAAAATTAAGTTATATGTACCAAGAACAATACCTTAAATAAATTCGCAACCTTTAAAAATTTTATTGTTCGTTTTGGCAATAGTTATAGCCAGTTTTTTCTAGGTGGCCGAAGTTAATGGTTCGCGCCTTAATTTTGGCCACTATAAAATTAAAACTTTAAACTTCCACTGATTTTTAAGTGTAACAGAAATTTTGAAATTTTGCACTGGAATAAAACAAATAGCTATCGTTTGATTTTTAGACGAAATTTTGGGTCGATTGGAAAAACCAAAAAAAACTTATCCAAAAAAATATTAAAAGGTGGCCGAAATTAAGTCAGTTACCCTACACGTTCTAGAGAATTTTTATTTAAAAATAGATAATCTTAAAGTTTTATCAATTTGTGCATTAAAATCTTTTTAATAAACCATTGTTTGATTTTGAAATTCTAAACTTAAGCAAAATCATTGGTTTGAAATAACTTTTTCTTCTCCATGGAAGTTTTATTTAAGACGGTTGTTATCTGAGCTTAGACCGTTGTTAAAAGCCTAAAAAATTGTTATCGAGAGCTTATATCACAGAAGAATCCCAAGGAAATATTTGAGTTTAGTTTTTAGTTTGGTAACTGTTTCTAGTTCAACCCGTTCCCATGATCCAATTCACCAAGCCCACCACGGCGAGGCGAATACTTTACCCAGCTATGAAGATCGTCTGATATACTAAGATAATATTACGTGCGCCAGAAAAATAACTTTGACGCAACAAACAAGTTTTATTTTCTACGTTTCAAGAGCACTTTCGTCATACTCATAATGTGTGCGTAGGGGGGATTTGGGGGAGAGGCGGTTGGCGGGTTATATTTTAAACACAATGTCAGATTTTAAAGTAAAACAACATCTTCGAAAAAAACAAGACATTACAGCATGAACAACTATGTGATAGACAGTTTTTTTGCTTATGAATCGTCTAAAAAGAATTATTTGAGTTGTGTTGGTTGTAAAAATATGAAAATAAATAAGAAATTTTGAAATATATAATCAATTTATTATAGGCATCCAAACTTTATTGATTTTAATATATATCACAAATAGAACAAAAAATTAAGATGTTCTATTTTTATAGGTAAATAAAGCCTAGCTGACCTCTGCATTGTTTAATCGACTTTTTTCCAAAAACGGTTTAATAATAAAGATTAAATTATTTTATTTTAACAATTTTCAATTATCAAATTACTTAATTTGCAACAAAATTATCATTTTTAAAAACTAAAAATGACTAATTTTTTTGTTTTTTGTAAAAAAGTAAAATTAATAACAATTGAAGGATTTATTGCTTAATTACAAAACAGTTTTTTTTAGAAACATTTTTTTCAAAAAATCACAAATTTTTTGTATATTCAGTTTCTTTAAAAAACCTTTTTAAGATTTTGTAAAAAAAATATCAGGCATTTAAAATGCGAAATATTTAAATATGGTTCAATTTCAGACAAAAAATTATTAGTAAATTCATTTTTTAAAAACATGTTAAAGCATTTTTAATGTTGTAGTTATGGTTTTTTATGTAGTACGACGTATTTTTGTGTATTTATGTTATTTTTTGATAAACTGAGATTTTACTTTAAGCGAAAATCAGACAAATTATGAAAGACATAAAAGCGACAATTTTCATTAAAACTTAACATCTTGGTTTATAATTGAAATAACAGGTTGATTTTTAAGAACATCGCACAGAATGGCTATGTTTAAAAACAGACCAAAATAGTATTATTAATCTAATAATACTTTTTTTTATATTTACATAATTTTAAATTAACTTTTTCCGCATTAACTATTGCAAAAACATTCATTTAATTTTGTCTATATTACAAACGAGTTTAACAGATAAAAAATTGAATAGAATGTTTGTTTTAGACTTAAAGTATTTAAATCATTTTAAACGAAAAAGTTTATAAATCATGTAGCAGCTGCCTTTTTTTTCTTTTTTCTATTCTTATTTTTCTATTCTTATTTTTCTATTCTTATTTTTCTATTCTTATTTTCTTTTTTCTATTCTTATTTTTCAATACAAATCTCACTGAAAAAAAATTGTTTGAAATCGCAAAAAATTTTTTTTAATTTCCAAAGCCTTGACCAACTAAGTTGACCAAGTTTTACCGTTTTTGACTAATAAATACTTCTAAAATTTTAGAAAAATTGGAAAATCATTATGAATATATTGTGCTTCTTTAATATTCCCAAGGAATGTCGTCCATGGCCCAGCTCATGAAAAAGGAAGTACATTCATTTTATGGAAACTTTAATTTAAATTCATAATGGATTTACAATAACAGAAAATTTACGAAAATGTGGGGAAAAGTGAGAGAGTAAGTATTTTTTTTGCTTGCTAATGTGACACATTGTGTCCCTTCCGCGAAAACTCAAAGTGAAAGCGTTAATAAAAGGCGATTATCTTTCCCCTTTCGCAAATTTCCGGCCTATGGTGTAATGGATAGCGCGCCAGAGTCGACTTTGGAGGTTATGGGTTCGATTCCTGTATCGGCCAATTTTTTCAATAAATTTGGCTGTCTAAGCGCCTGGTTATTTCCGCTTCTACTTTGGGTCGTCACACTTATACAAAATGTGGATAATGCATTAAAACCATAGTCTGTACAAAAATGATGTGAACTGGAAGAAAGTTTTAAAAAAAACATATCTGGTTCGGTAAATTTAGACCAAATCATTATCAATATATGGATTTTAATGTTAATGCTCTGATATAGCTAGTGTTTAAATCAAACTTTTTGTTGGTAAAATATGCCTTTATAAAAAAATCTTGTTATTTGCTCCAGTCGACGTTATTTTTATTTATTTGGTATATAAAGCAGCAATGATATCATTGAATCCGATTACTTAAAACTCAAACTCAAAAATCATTTTTGTGCGAAAATTTTATTGTATAAGTAGAATTCTAACGTTATAACGAATTAAATCGGAAATGCCAAAATATAGAAAAAGAAAGTCGTTTTATTCTATCGCTAATTGTTCTTATGTCAGAATTGGTTTTTTTCCGCGAAACAAAATTCATTGGTTTGATTTAAAATCACAAAAAAATAAACTTTCGTAAATGTCATGGAATCCATTTTATCTAATATTAGCACCAATTCAGTGGCAATCAGAGAACACAAATAAAGCTTAAATAGTGTTTCGGTCAAGTGTTAACAGATTAAATCTTTTAGCGCTGAAAGTTATTCCGCATTTGTTTAATTGAGTTTTTTATGTTTTCTATCACTCTTGATATAAAATTAAATAATTGACATCAAAAATGTGGTCGGAATTATAAATAACTATTTAATTCTTCACTATGAGGTATGTTTGTTTATCCGTATTTATTTAATATAATATGTCTCAAAACTAAATATTAATTTAAATTTATTCGTTCGGTGTTGTAAATTTTCTAACTATAAAAATGCTGCTTAAATCATTGTTTTTTAAAAAAAAAGTTCATGTATTATCTAAAGTTATACTACGTAAGGTTAAGGCTGGTTCATACTTCGTTCTTTGGACTGTCTAAAGGACGTTTTGGCTTGTCGAAAGAACAAAATTGTCCCGTGGGCACTTTGGACGAAGTATTAAAAAGCCTTTAATACCAAATCAATAAAAATTTTAAAAAAAATATTTTATTGATGCATGATTGATAATTTTTATTTGTAGTTTTTCGATTTTTAAAACAGGGGTGGTATGCTGAAAGTTTAATCCGCCTTAAAGTTAATTTGAGATTAGCGATTGTCGATACACAGTAAACATACTAGCAGTATCCATTAGATAATCTGGTTTAACGAATTTAATCTAAGATTAAGATTATAGGTTTAATCTCAGATTAAATCGTAAATAACTCAATATTAAATTGTTAATTTATGCTAATTTTTTAACCACCTCCGGAGATGGATTAAAAATTTGTGGGTTTTTTCCGCTAATCTCGATTAGTGACGATTTAATTTCAGATTAAGTCTATTAACTCCGTTAACCTAGATTATTCAGTCAATACTGTTAGTATGTTTACTGTGTGTCGACAATCGCTAATCTCAGATTAATTTTAAGTCAGATTAAACCTTCAGCATGCCACCCCAGGTATTAACATGTAAATTACATTTTTTTTATTTAAAAAAAAATTATATTAATAATATAATTGTCGCCTTTATTACAATTCATGTTCAAATTCCTTAGAAATTTACGGAATACACGTTGATTTCATTAGCTTTAATTTTTAAAATGTTTTCTTAGTTTCTTCTTTAAATATTTAAGTTTATGTATTTTAAAAGTCTACAAACAAAATAGCAAAACGATTTATATTTATGCACTCGACCCAAAGAGAGCGAAGAAAATCAAAGATATGACTTTATGGTTTTGCTTTTATGCCGCGGTATAACTGCCATATTTGTGTTTCAAAAAAAAATGCGTTTTGTTTCACGAAATTTTTGTTTCCTATAGTATTTTTCTTGTAGACCTTTTTTCTGTTTTGAAATTTTTTTTTAATTAAACAACAATGATTTCTATATTTCTACAGAAACCTACAATCAGGATAGCTTTTTTATTCATAGATTTCGATTATGGAGATTTTAATTTGTTTTTATTTTTTTATTTTATTTTAGTAAAATTTGCAAAAGTGCAGGAGTAGTGAAGGCATAATTTAACATACAATGAAACCAGATACCCCTTTAGAATTAATATAAACCTTAAGGGTTTAATAAAAACGATACCCTTTTTTTTACTTAACTCCCATTAAATTAACCTTAGACACTACTTTAAAAATTTACCAGAATTATAATAAGCTAAGTTAATTGTTAAGCTAATCTAGTAATGTTTGATTTAAAGCAATTATTTCGTAGTAATTTTATTTGCTCATAAGCTTACTTATGTCACAGAACCCGGTTTGCCAATAATTTTGTTTTTTTGAAAATCTATCAGAATATTAAATTTAATCGTTGAAGAAACGTTATACGTTGCGTTTTTTGTAGTATATAAATCTTTTCTTTTCGAATCTAAAGTTTTCAAAAAAAACTACAAAAACCATTATATATTCTACTGTTATTATTCTATTGTTTAAACGTTTTTTTTTAATCTTATTGATATTTTGATTTGTTATTGCTACAATTATGGCCCACGTGCCCGCTGGGATTTTAAATATATCTATTACTCTAAACTGGCTATCATTAAAAAACCAATTACAAAATAAAAGAATTTGGTAACAATTTAAAGTACGGGATTATAAAATAGAAAGACAGTTGTAATTTGAGGATAGTAAAGATTAGATACTGTATTTTCTTTAAGTTTGTTTTTTTTTAGTTGAAAATAGCACGGTGATATAATGTGCGATTTGCATTAGACGTTTTTCGTTAAAATTTAGTGATATTTAATTGATATTCTTGTTACTATTCGATTTGGTCTCGCGTAATCAGGGCTGATTTTTTTGCTTTGTGCATTCTGTTTTAACAAAAACAGAAACTTCGATTTCAAACGTTCCTCAGTAAATATAAATTTCACCAGATTATAATTGTGGAGGTGATGAAGTAACCACTTGTTCTCAGATAAATATCAGTGCAGGGAAATACCGTCGTTACTACGGCAAAATGAGCCACAGTCATCATAAAATACACGTGACTGTTACTTATTCTGTATTTAGTAGGGGCCTGTTTTATATTTAAAATGAGTCACAGGCACGCATATTTGGACTGTGGCTTATTTTGCCGTAGTAACGACGATACGTAAAGCAATCTAATAATTACCACTGTCTACTTATTTTTTCTGAGTTTGTGCGCTTATTCTTTATTTCTCTTTAACGGAAAGCCCTTAATTTCAGTAAAAAACTTTAGCTTTAAATATGATTAAAATCGCATCGTGTTTTTACGGCGGCACCGATTGAATGTATTTGAATTATAAACACTCGTTGCCTAGATCTTCAAATCTTTAAACAAAAACCAACAATGCCATTTTTAATAAAAATAAATCACTTCATTTGTTTTTTTTTATTCGCGGGAGATGAATAAACGGAATTCCTGGGAGCTACCGGGAATTAAAACGCGACCTTATCATTATCATTATTTTATCATTCACGGGGACTATAAATTGAAACCAGCGAGATATGAAGAAAACAATGAGAATAATCGATCTTTAGAAGCAATCGCATTTCGTCGCTACTATGACACAATAATTCAGAATCGCCGTAAAATACTCGCAACTGCGACTCTTTTTCTCGTAGTCACGAGGATTTATTCAGCTTTGCACTCAATTGAATGTCAACGTGGTCAAGCATAAAATTCTATTACAAGTTTTACCGTGTTTCCTATTGTTTCCTCGTTTGCCTATTGACGCTCTTTTATTAAATCGAACACCGACGATGTTAAAAGTTAAGTACCGCTTTTTTTCCAGCAAAAAAAATTCCAATGTACGCCGCTTTGTCTACTGTTATTTTCATACTGTAAACCCGCTAATTTAATGTTTAAAACATCAATTTTTTTCTAAAATATTGATAACATTAGCTATATTACTTATGCCTAAAATAAATAACCAAATGTTTATTTATATTGTATGTTTGCAAATCTTATAGACTTTTTGAAATATTATGGTTTTATGTTATAGTTTTAAACTGCAAATTAGTTTTTATTATTTTTTGTTATTTGTGATTTTATTTATTATGCTTAGAAAGAATACTATATTAGTTGATTATTTGTATTAACTATACCGCATGAAAAATATTTTATTTTGAAGATTGTGAATTTCACAAGAAAGCTGCATTTCTTTTTTTTCGGGCTTTAAATCAAAAATTCTTCCAATACTTAATAAAATTTCTTTTTATGGAGTTTTGAAAAAATATTTAGAAAAAAAATAAAATGAGTTAGTGATTTTTTTGGCACAAAAAATTAAAATTTGCACCTATGATTATGCTTTTGACTGTCATTTAGGAAAACCTTAAGGAGAAAAATAGAAAAATTTCAAACGTTTTAAAAGTAAAAACTGTCAGCAAGACTTTTTCGAAGGAAGTTTACAAGTTGAGCTATGTATGTTATGCGTAGATATGACACATTTCGTGAAAATGTGTTAAATATTTATAAAACACTGAAAAACTGTTATCATTTGATAAATTATAACGTCACTTATAAAAAAATCGAAACGTCTGGACTTATGAATATTTTCTTACGAGTCTAGCAATTGGCTAAATAAAAGTTGATTTCTTAGTAATGTTTCTTTTCAAACAAGGCTGTTTACCGGTGTTTTTTTTTTCAAATTAAAAAAAACTTTAAATAAGTAGAGACGAGTTCCTATTTAGGGTAAAGGCTGCGGCTCATACTTATGACAAAACGTCCTTTGGACAAAGTCCAGAGGACAATTTTAGAAAAGCCAAAACGCCCTTTGGACTTTTTCCTTTGGACGAAGTATGAATGCTACTTAGAATTTGTCCTTTGGACAAAGTCCAAAGGACGAAATCCAAAGGGAAAAGTCCGAAGGACAAAAAGTATAAACACGTTGTCCTTTGAACTTTGTCCATAGGACAAAGTCCAAAGGACGTTTTTACGCTGTATTTGTCCTTTGGACAAAGTCCAAAGGACTTTTTTCCTGTGGACTTTGTCCAAAGGACGTTTTGTGATAAGTATGAACCAGCCTTAACTGACTTAAATTCGGTCAGCCTTAATTTCGGCCGCCGGCTGTTATTTTTGCCAGACGTAAAGTTATGAAATGGCTAAATAAATGACATAATGAGTTATCTAACCGTACGCAAATCATTTCGAATTTTTACGCATGGCAAAAATACCAGTGAGTGGCCGAAGTTGAAGCTGGCCGAATTTAAGTCAGTTATTTTAAGTGAAAGTTTTAACTTTCTACTTTGGCCCCATTTAAAATTTTGTTTTCTGCTACTTGGTTTTTGACTAACCACCGATTGCCTAAATGATAAATAATATGCTAACTGTCTCCTGTAGCATTTCTTTTTTATCGTAATGTTGACTGTCTCTTGGAGCTCCAAAGGCCTCTTGGGGCTCCGAAGGTCCGGTTCACGGAGCTCCAAAATAACCCTGAATTTACGGAGTTTTGAAGCCCTACCCTATCAATATGCAAATTTCATTATTTTTATTTAAAGTTTTTTGTACACTGAAATTTTTTAGCAGAACTTGTTACAAACGTTAAAAATAATTACGAAATAGTAATTATAATGACACAAAAAATCAGCCATATATATATATATATATATATATATATATATATATATATATATATATATATATATATATATATATATATATATATATATATATATATATATACTAATTTTATGATTAATAAATAAATTATGCGATATATTATTTATTTAGACTTTTGTTTAAACTTTTTTTTTTCAAAAATTTATTAACAACGATTAAAATAGTTTTAAAATAGCGAATATAATAGCTTAAAACATTTTAAGATTAAATAACCTATAATTGAGCAGATTTAAGGGGTGGCGTTCCGAACCTTCCTAAACTTTAAATAACCAAAGTTCCAGAGAATGATATTTGAGGGTTAAAAAAATTATTCCGTTAACAACATTTTATACGGTTTATTTTTTTGAAATCCTTGTTTAAAACTCTTTTGCAATTTTATTGTTTAATTTTTAAAGAGAGTGGTTTCTGGTCAAAGCTTGGGCTGAAACATTTTAGATTGACATTTTCCAATTATTTACTTTATTTCGTTTTTACTAAAGTGTACGTTATTCTTTAAAGACATTGATATTTTATGCAAATCAAATTTACTTTGACACTTGATACATCTGCGGTTATTCCAGATTGCAGGTTAAACGCGGAAACAAAACTTTTAAAAAACGAAAGACTTTTTTATCTTATTTAACAAAAATTAATTTCTGTCCCGTTGGTATAACTTGTTTAAATATAGAAAAACAAACATTGTTCTGTTTTTAATAGAATATATTGTTAAAAATAAATTTTGTATTCGAGATTTTCTTATCTTATCGGTGAAATAAAGCAAATCACGTCAGGATTTTAAGGACCCTGAAATGTCATATAGTATTTGTGATCACGTCATATAAATATTACTCTGTGGGAATTGTTGTGGAAGGAGCTAATAGAATCATTTTCAGCCAGATAGTGCTAGGGAGGGAAAATCACTTTTGGCCAATTTATCTCCAATGGATGAAAGATCTCCTTCTTTTTCATGGGTCCGGCACAAAAGAGTCCCGGCACAAAAGAGTCCTGAAAAAAATCGTCGCTGGCACAAAAGAGTCCTGGCACAAAAGAGTCCCGGCACAAAAGAGTCCTGGAGAAAATGCATTCATGCGTCCAAGCGCTGCGAGCGCTGAAGTTGGCACAAAAGAGTCCTAGCATAAAATCAATTTTTCACAGCTGAGATACAATGTTCACACCTCAGCTGTGTTCCAGTTTTTTATTTGTTTTTTTAATTAGCCTTTTAAGAGGTTGTGTGAAGAATTACGCCGGTAAAAAAATTATGTTTTTAAGTATTTTTATTATTTAGTTATTAATACGCTCGAAGTTTTGTAAAGTATTTAAAAAATAAGAAAAACATGTGTTTGGGTTTGTGTGTGTGTTGTGTTGTGTCATGTGTTGTGTTTGGGTATAAATTATATAATATTGATTTAGTGTTTTTTGTCATAATTGAGTAACAAAATCATGTCTAAATAGGGTAGTGCATTTAATTTCGGCACTTTTTTGTTTTTCCAAAGTAACTTTTCACTGTGTGGCCCGATTTTCATGTTTGATAGCTCATTTTGAAGCTTTCACGATACTGCGTTGCGTCATAAAAGTTTCATTGTACGAAAGTAGTTTTTTTTTTAATTAAATCAGTTTTTAAAAAAATGGAAAATTACCGAAATTAAATATATGCATTTAGTTTCGGCACTTTACAAACAACCGATTGTTTCTCAGTCAAAAAATCATCATTTTCAAAAATTTAAAAGCCTATCATTATCTCCAGGCAGTTTTCTTTAATTTAAGCTACAACTTGTTGTTCAACGTGTAATTGGTAAAATGTTACAGCTAAAATGCCAAATGGTATCAAAATAAGCAAAATTTGGGAAAAAAGTGCATTTAATTTCGGCACTTTTTAAAAGGACCTCCTTAATCGAGTTTAAGTGCAGTGCTATGACCCCTACACATTTCAACGTTGTGTTTTAACTATTAACAACTTCAATTTAACACTCGACTACTTAATTCAACCCGTTTTACCTACAGCCATATGTGTGCCGAAATTACACTATTTTATGTTATAACGATTGCTCACCACAGACGCAACGTAGAACTACGGGGACTAAAAATTTGGAAAATAGACTAAATTTTACCTGGACAGTTAATTTTTAAACCAATTTATTGCGTAATCATGAAATGCCCATGTTCTAAAAACGAGTAACAATTTTATTTTTTATAAATGACACAATTTCACATAAAAATATCATAACATAACAAATGAAAACCTTACGACAGTCATTTACGTATAATTAGCTCTCATTTGAGCTATCACACGTCGTATTCCGTCCAGGATTACCAAAGATATAGTCCAAAATAAAAAAATGCCCAATTGGGAAAAGTGCCGAAATTAAATGCATTACCCTAAGTATTTTAGTTGGGGTAAATTTTTTGTTCATACTTCATGCGTTAAAATGTTAATTTTTTATAAATAAGTGTTTTGGTCGTAATTGTAAGGAGAAAAGATGTGTCAATCTAAAATGTTTCAGCCCAAGCTTTGACAGGAACCACTCTCTTTAAAAATTAAAAATAAAATTGAAAAGAGTTTAAAAAGATTTAAAAAATAAATGTATAAAATGTTGTTAAGGGATAATTTTTTAACCTCACCTTTCTCTGGAACTTTGGTTATTTAAAGTTTAGGAAGGTTCGGAACGCCGCCCCCCCTTAAATTGTTCAATTATATGTTATTTAATCTTAAAATGTTTTAAGTATTATATTAGTTTTTTCTAAAATTATTTAATGAGTTGTAATAAATTTTTGAAAAAAAAAGTTTAAAAAAAGTTAAAAAATAATATATTGCATAATTTATTTATTAATCTTAATTTTTTTTTTTTTTATATATATATATATATATATATATATATATATATATATATATATATATATATATATATATATATATATATATATATATGGTGTTTTTTTGTGTCTTTATAATTACTATTTCGTAATTCTTTTTAATGTTTGTAAAAGTTCTGTTTTTTTTTTTGGTGTAAAAAATTTTAAATATGAAAATAATGAAATTTGATATTGATAGGTAGGTTTTCAAACTTTGTAAATTAAGTTATTTAAGATGTGAAGGACCTTCGGAGCCCCGGGGCCTTTGGAGCTCAAGAGAAGTCAAATTAGATAAAAAAGAAATGTAAGGAGGAGTTAGTTTTTATTTATCTTTTAGAAATAGTGGTCATAAAAAAAGTAGAGAAAAAAATTTTAAATGGGGCAAGTAGAAGTTAAACTTTCATTAAAATAATGACTTATTGGTCAAGCTACTTGGGCCACTCATGGTTTTTTTTTTGTAGAATTGAATGATTTGCGTAGGTTAGATAATCATTATGTCTTTTTTTTTAGCCTTTTCATAACTTTACGTCTGGCAAAAATAAAGCCAAAGCGAAAAGTTAAGGTGAGGAATTTAAGTAGTTAAGGTGGTTCATATTATCAAACTCCTTTGGAAAAGTCAAGAAAAAAGTCCTTTGGACTTTGTCAAGGAAAATAAGGTAAAAAGTCTTTGGACTTTGTCTTATGAAGTTAAGGAAAGTGTTTTTACTTTTTGTCCTTCGGTCTTTTCCCTTTTGATTTCGTCCTTTGGACTTTGTCAAAAAACAATGATTTTAATTCTTCATTTTTTCTTCGTCGGAGGAAGGTCGAGGAAACTTGGCTTTTCTAAGAGTCTCCTCTGGACTTTGTCGAAGGACGTTTTGTCATAAGTATGAGCGCAGCCTTTACTAATAGATCGTCTCTCTATTTTAAGTTTTTAATTTGAAAAAAAAAAAGTAAAAAGCCTTGTTTGAAAAAAAATTATAAGAAATAATTTTATTTAGCAATTGCTAGACTCGTAAGAAAATATTATAAGTCAGACGTTTGATTTTTTTATAAGCAGTTATAATTTATAAATGATAAAGTTTTTCAGTGTTTTATAATATTTAAATTTTTCAGAAATGTGTCATATCTACGATAAGATAATAGTAATTGTAAACTTCTTTCGAAAAAGTCTTGTGAAGTTTTACTTTTTAAAGTTTGAATTTTTTCTATTTTTCTTATTTAAGGTTTTCTAAATGAAGTAAAAGATAATATAGGTGCAATTTTAATTTTTTGTGCAAAAAAAATCACTAACTCATTTTATTTTTTTTTCTAAATATTTTTTCAAAACTCCATAAAAAAGAAATTTTTATTAAGTATTGTAAGAATTTTTGATTTTAAAGCCCGAAAAAAAAAGAAATGCAGGTTTCTTGTGAAAATTCACAAATATTCAAAATAAAATATTTTTCATGCATTATAGTTAATACAAATAATCAACTAATATAGTATTCTTTCTTAAGCATAATAAATAAAATCACAAATAACAAAAAAATAAGAAAAAAAAATAAAAACTAATTTGCAGTTTTAAAAACTATAACATAAAAACATAATATTTCAAAAAGTCTCTATAAGATTTGTAAACATACAATATAAATAAACATTTGGTTTTTTATTTTAGGCATAAGTAATATAGCTAATGTTATCAATATTTTTAGAAAAAAATTGATGTTTTAAACATTTAAATTAGCAGGTTTACAGTATGAAAAATAACAGTAGACAAAGCGGCGTACATTGGAAAAAATTTTTTTTTGCTGGAAAAAAAGCATTACTTTAACTTTTAACATCGTCGGTGTTCGATTTAATAATAAAAGAGCATCAATAGACAAACATGAGGAAACAATAAGAAACACGGTAAAATTTTGTAATAGAATTTTATGCTTGACCACGTTGACATTGAATAAGAGTGCAAAGCTGAATAAATCCTCGTGATTACAAGAAAAAAGTAGTCGTAGTTGCAAGTATTTTTCAAGCGATTATGAATTATTGTGTCATAGTAGCGACGAAATGCAATTGCTTCTAAAGATAGATTATTCTCATTGTTTTTTTCATATCTCGCTGGTTTTCAATTTTATAAGTCCCCGTGAATGATAAAATAATGATAATGATAAGGTCGCGTTTTGAGTTCCAGGTAGTCCTCCCAGGAATTCCGTTTATTGATCTCCCGCGAATAAAAAAAAACAAATGAAGTGGATTTATTTTTATTAAAAATGGCATTGTTGGTTTTTGTTTAAAGATTTGAAGATCTAGGCAACGAGTGTTTATAATTCAAATACATTCAATCGGTGCCGCCGTAAAAACACGATGCGATTTTAATCATATTTAAAGCTAAAGTTTTTTACTAAAATTAAGGGCTTTCCGTTAAAGAGAAATAAAGAATAAGCGCACAAACTCAGAAAAAATAAGTAGACAGTGGTAATTATTAGATTGCTTTACGTATCGTCGTTACTACGGCAAAATAAGCCACAGTCCAAATATGCGTGCCTGTGACTCATTTTAAATATAAAACAGGCCCCTACTAAATACAGAATAAGTAACAGTCACGTGTATTTTATGATGACTGTGGCTCATTTTGCCGTAGTATCGACGGTATTTCCCTGCACTGATATTTATCTGAGAACAAGTGGTTACTTCATCACCGCTCCACAATTATAATCTGGTGAAATTTATATTTACTGAGGAACGTTTGAAATCGAAGTTTCTGTTTTTGTTAAAACAGAATGCACAAAGCAAAAAAAATCAGCCCTGATTACGCGAGACTAAATCGAATAGTAACAAGAATATCAATTAAATATCACTAAATTTTAACGAAAAACGTCTAATGCAAATCGCTCATTATATCACCGTGCTATTTTCAACTAAAAAAACAAACTTAAAAAAATACAGTATCTAATATTTACTATCCTTAAATTACAACTGTCTTTCTATTTTATAATCCTGTACTTTAAATTGTTACCAAATTCTTTTATTTTGTAATTGGTTTTTTAATGATAGCCAGTTTAGAGTAATAGATATATTTAAAATTCCAGCGGGCACGTGCGCCATAATTGTAGCAATAACATATCAAAATATCAATAAGATTAAAAAAAAAAACGTTTAAACAATAGAATAATAACAGTAGAATATATAATGGTTTTTTGTAGTTTTTTTTTCAAAACTTTAGATTCGAAAAGAAAAGATTTATATACTACAAAAAACGCAACGTATAACGTTTCTTTAACGATTAAATTTAATATTCTGATAGATTTTCAAAAAACAAAATTATTTGCAAACCGGGTTCTGTGACATAAGTAAGCTTATGAGCAAATAAAATTACTACGAAATAATTGCTTTAAATCAAACATTACTAGATTAGCTTAACAATTAGCTTAGCTTATTATAATTCTAGTAATTTTTTAAAGTAGTGTCTAAGGTTAAATTAATGGGAGTTAAGTAAAAAAAAAGAGGGTATCGTTTTTATTCAACCCTTAAGGTTTTTATTAATTCTAAAGGGGTATGTGGTTTCATTGCATGTTAAATTATGCCTTCACAACTCCTGCACTTTTGCAAATTTTACTAAAATAAAATAAAAAAATAAAAACAAATTAAAATCTCCATAATCGAAATCTATGAATAAAAAAGCTATCCTGATAGTAGATTTCTGTAGAAATATAGAAATCATTGTTGTTTAATTGAAAAAAAATTTCAAAACAGAAAAAAGGTCTATAAGAAAAATACTATAGGAAACAAAAATTTCGTGAAACAAAACGCATTTTGTTTTGAAACACAAATATGGCAGTTATACCGCGGCATAAAAGCAAAACCATAAAGTCATATCTTTGATTTTCTTCGCTCTCTTTGGGTCGAGTGCATAAATATAAATCGTTTTGCTATTTTGTTTGTAGACTTTTAAAATACATAAACTTAAATATTTAAAGAAGAAACTAAGAAAATATTTTAAAAATTAAAGCTAATGAAATCAACGTGTATTCCGTAAATTTCTAAGGAATTTGAACATGAATTGTAATAAAGGCGACAATTATATTATTAATATAATTTTTTTTAATTAAAAAAATGTAATTTAGGGTAACTGACTTTGTCTTAAAGGCGGCAATTAAATTAGGGTTAATAAAATTGGTTTATTTTTCAAACACACAAAAGAACTAGCACAAATGTAACTGAATTAATGTTGAATAAAGTGTTTGAAAAAGTTTTTTATTTTTCATTATTTTACATCAACATTTTCATACAAAAAGTGAATTTTTTATGATTTTCTTATTTTTGTTTTTGTGTTCAAAATTTATCAGTTTAGAACAAAGCAATATATAACCTTAAAATATCTTCTATTTAAGGCTCAAAGTTGTTAATTTTCATGTTTTGATATTTTCTTCAAAATTATTTTGCAATGCGTTTTAACTAACTGCGCAATTTTTTAAGATTTTTTAAGATTCCGTTAATTTCGGTCATCTTAAAATTTAGGTGAAAGAACCTGCCGTTTTTTGCTGTTTTGAAATATCATTGTACCCGTTTTATAAAGAATTTTTTTTGCTCGTTTCGACTTTGTTTTCACGTTTTTTAAGCCAAAAATAAAAATTGAACAAAAATAGAAGTTGATTAAAAACTCGTTTTTTAAGGTTTTGACATAATTATTAAAAGTCTTGCTAATAACTATTAAAGTTCGCAAACGGAAAAATTAAGTTATATGTACCAAGTACAATAACCTAGTAAATTCGCGACCTTTAGAAATTTTTATTGTTCGTTTAAGCAATAGTTAGGCCAGTTTCAAGGCTGTGATAAAGGCACGCGCCTAACTTCGGCCACTTTAAAAAAAAAGTTTAAACCTTCACTAATTTTTAAGTGTAACAGAAATATCAAATTTTTCACTTGAATAACAAATATAGCTATTGTTTGATTTTTAGGCCAAATTTTGGCGTGACTGAAAAAGCCAGAAAAAACTTATTCAAAAAAATAAAAAAAGGTGGCCGAAATTAAGTCAGTTACCCTACATGTTAATACTTGGGGTGGTATGCGGAAGGTTTAATCCGACTTGAAGTTAATCTGAGGTTACTGTAGCGATTGTCGTAAACATAGTAAACATACTAACAGTATTGACTGAATAATCTAGGTTAACGGAGTTAATAGACTTACTCAAATTAAATCGTCACTAATCGAGATTAGCGGAAAACACCCACAAATTTTTAATCCATCTCCGGAGGTGGTTAAAAAATTAGCATAAATTAACAATTTAATATTGAGTTATTTACGATTTAATCTGAGATTAAACCTATAATCTTAATCTTAGATTAAATTTGTTAAACCAGATTATCTAATGGATACTGCTAGTATGTTTACTGTGTATCGACAATCGCTAATCTCAAATTAACTTTAAGGCGGATTAAACTTTCAGCATACCACCCCTGTTTTAAAAATCGAAAAACTACAAATAAAAATTATCAATTATGCATCAATAAATTATTTTTTTAAAATTTTTATTGATTTGGTATTAAAGGCTTTTTAATACTTCGTCCAAAGTGCCCACGGGACAATTTTGTTCTTTCGACAAGCCAAAACGTCCTTTAGACAGTCCAAAGAACGAAGTATGAACCAGCCTTAACCTTACGTAGTATAACTTTGGTGAATACATGAACTTTTTTTTAAAAAAACAATGATTTAAGCAGCATTTTTATAGTTAGAAAATTTACAACACCGAACGAATAAATTTAAATTAATATTTAGTTTTGAGACATATTATATTAAATAAATACGGATAAACAAACATACCTCATAGTGAAGAATTAAATAGTTATTTATAATTCCGACCACATTTTTGATGTCAATTATTTAATTTTATATCAAGAGTGATAGAAAACATAAAAACTCAATTAAACAAATGCAGAATAACTTTCAGCGCTAAAAGATTTAATCTGTTAACACTTGACCGAAACACTATTTAAGCTTTATTTGTGTTCTCTGATTGCCACTGAATTGGTGCTAATATTAGATAAAATGGATTCCATGACATTTACGAAAGTTTATTTTTTTGTGATTTTAAATCAAACCAATGAATTTTGTTTCGTGGAAAAAACCAATTCTGACATAAGAACAATTAGCGATAGAATAAAACTACTTTCTTTTTCTATATTTTGGCATTTCCGATTTAATTCGTTATAACGTTAGAATTCTACTTATACAATAAAATTTTCGCACAAAAATGATTTTTGAGTTTGAGTTTTAAGTAATCGGATTCAATGATATCATTGCTGCTTTATATACCAAATAAATAAAAATAACGTCGACTGGAGCAAGTAATTAGATTTTTTTAAGAAGGCATATTTTACCAACAAAAAGTCTGATTTAAACACTAGCTATATCAGAGCATCAACATTAAAATCCATATATTGATAATGATTTTGTCTAAATTTACCGAACCAGATATGTTTTTTTTAAAACTTTCTTCCAGTTCACATCATTTTTGTACAGACTATGGTTTTAATGCATTATCCACATTTTGTATAAGTGTGACGACCCAAAGTAGAAGTGGAAATAACCAGGCGCTTAGACAGCCAAATTTATTGAAAAAATTGGCCGATACAGGAATCGAACCCATAACCTCCAAAGTCGACTCTGGCGCGCTATCCATTACACCATAGGCCGGAAATTTGCGAAAGGGGAAAGATAATCGCTTTTTATTAACGCTTTCACTTTGAGTTTTCGCGGAAGGGACACAATGTGTCACATTAGCAAGCAAAAAAAATACTTACTCTCTCACTTTTCCCCACATTTTCGTAAATTTTCTGTTATTGTAAATCCATTATGAATTTAAATTAAAGTTTCCATAAAATGAATGTACTTCCTTTTTCATGAGCTGGGCCATGGACGACATTCCTTTGGAATATTAAAGAAGCACAATATATTCATAATGATTTTCCAATTTTTCTAAAATTTTAGAAGTATTTGTTAGTCAAAAACGGTAAAACTTGGTCAACTTAGTTGGTCAAGGCTTTGGAAATTAAAAAAAAAACTTTTGTGATTTCAAACAATTTTTTTTCAGTGAGATTTGTATTGAAAAATAAGAATAGAAAAAAGAAAATAAGAATAGAAAAATAAGAATAGAAAAAAGAAAAAAAGGCAGCTGCTACATGATTTATAAACTTTTTCGTTTAAAATGATTTAAATACTTTAAGCCTAAAACAAACATTCTATTCAATTTTTTATCTGTTAAACTCTTTTGTAATATAGACAAAATTAAATGAATGTTTTTGCAATAGCTAATGCGAAAAAAGTTAATTTAAAATTATGTAAATATAAAAAAAGTATTATTAGATTAATAATACTATTTTGGTCTGTTTTTAAACATAGCCATTCTGTGCGATGTTCTTAAAAATCAACCTGTTATTTCAATTATAAACCAAGATGTTAAGTTTTAATGAAAATTGTCGCTTTTATGTATTTCATAATTTGTCTGATTTTCGCTTAAAGTAAAATCTCAGTTTATCAAAAAATAACATAAATACACAAAAATACGTCGTACTACATAAAAAACCATAACTGCAACATTAAAAATGCTTTAACATGTTTTTAAAAAATGAATTTACTAATAATTTTTTCTCTGAAATTGAACCATATTTAAATATTTCGCATTTTAAATGCCTGATAATTTTTTTTACAAAATCTTAAAAAGGTTTTTTAAACAAACTGAAAAATACAAAAAATTTGTGATTTTTTGAAAAAAATGTTTCTAAAAAAACTGTTTTGTAATTAAGCAATAAATTCTTCAATTGTTATTAATTTAATTCATTGCCGAGATTTAAAATTTGGACAAAAATACTTATTATGGTTGAATCATATCTGAATGACCTCGTAAATTTCTATGGGAACATGACACGACCAATTATATTTGTTAAGTTATGAAATTGTGTTTAAAAAACGAAATTAATCTCAAATCTTACTTTTTTACAAAAAATAAAAAAAATTAGTCATTTTTAGATTTTAAAAATGATAATTTTGTTGCAAATTAAGTAATTTGATAATTGAAAATTGTTAAAATAAAATAATTTAATCTTTATTATTAAACCGTTTTTGGAAAAAAGTCGATTAAACAATGCAGAGGTCAGCTAGGCTTTATTTACCTATAAAAATAGAACATCTTAATTTTTTGTTCTATTTGTGATATATATTAAAATCAATAAAGTTTGGATGCTTATAATAAATTGATTATATATTTCAAAATTTCTTATTTATTTTCATATTTTTACAACCAACACAACTCAAATAATTCTTTTTAGACGATTCATAAGCAAAAAAACTGTCTATCACATAGTTGTTCATGCTGTAATGTCTTGTTTTTTTCGAAGATGTTGTTTTAATTTAAAATCTGACATTGTGTTTAAAATATAACCCGCCAACCGCCTCTCCCCCAAATCCCCCCTACGCACTCATTATGAGTATGACGAAAGTGCTCTTGAAACGTAGAAAATACAACTTGTTTGTTGCGTCAAAGTTATTTTTCTGGCGCACGTAATATTATTTTAGTATATCAGACGATCTTCATAGCTGGGTAAAGTATTCGCCTCGCCGTGGTGGGCTTGGTGAATTGGATCATGGGAACGGGTTGAACTGGAAACAATTACCAAATTAAAAACTAAACTCAAATATTTCTTTGGGATTCTTCTGTGATATAAGCTCTCGATAACAATTTTTTAGGCTTTTAACAACGGTCTAAGCTCAGATAACAACCGTTTTAAATAAAACTTCCATGGAGAAGAAAAAGTTATTTCAAACCAATGATTTTGCTTAAGTTTAGAATTTCAAAATCAAACAATGGTTTATTAAAAAGATTTTAATGCACAAATTGATAAAATTTTAAGATTATCTATTTTCAAATAAAAATTCTCTAGAACGTGTAGGGTAAATGACTTAATTTCGGCCACCTTTTAATATTTTTTGGATAAGTTTTTTTGGTTTTTCCAATCGACCCAAAATTTCGTCTAAAAATCAAACGATAGCTATTTGTGTTATTCCAGTGCAAAATTTTAAAATTTCTGTTACACTTAAAAATCAGTGGAAGTTTAAAGTTTTAATTTTATAGTGGCCGAAATTAAGGCGCGAACCATTAACTTCGGCCACCTAGAAAAAACTGGCTATAACTATTGCCAAAACGAACAATAAAATTTTTAAAGGTTGCGAATTTATTTAAAGTATTGTTCTTGGTACATATAACTTAATTTTTTCCGTTTGCAAAAGGTTATTAGAAAGACTTTAAATAATTATGTCAAAACCTTAAAACAACAAGTTTTAATAATCTTTATTTTTTGTTAAATTTTTTGTCTTAAAAAAACGTTAAAAAAAGTCAAACGAGCAAAAAAATTCTTTATAAATACGGTAGTACGATAATACTGCATGGTTATTTTACCCTAAATTTAAGGTGGCCGAAATTAACGGAATCTTAAAATGCGCAGTTAGTTAAACGCATTGATTTTGAAGAAAATACCAAAACATGAAAATTAACAATTTTGAGCCTTAAATAGAAGATATTTTAAAATTATATAGTGCTTCGTTCTAAATTTGATGCAGTTTAAACACAAAGCAAAAATTAAGAAAATCACAAAAAAAATCATTTTTTACATGAAAATGTTCATAATGCAGAAAAACAAAAATAAAAAAACTTTAGCAAAAACACTTTATTCAACATTCATCCAGTTACTTTTGTGCTAGTTCTTTTGTGTTTTAAAACTAAGCCAATTTTCTAACACTCTAAATGGTGTCCGAAATTTTTTTTTTTTTTTTTTTTTTTTTTTTTATTTTATTTTTTTTTTTTTTTTTTTTTTTTTTTTTTTTTTTTTTTTTTTTTTTTTTTTTTTTTTTTTTTTTTTTTTTTTTTTTTTTTTTTTTTTTTTTTTTTTTTTTTTTTTTTTTTTTTTTTTAAAAAGTTTAATATTAAAGATTAAAGATTGCCATGGTTTAGCCACTATTTATCAAATTACTCAATTTGAAAAAAATGTAAATTTTTAAAAAGATACAATTGACTTCTTTGTGTTTGTTGTGAAAAAAGGTAGGAATTCTAAAAAGTTATGCGTTCCGTTTAAAAAAATGTCATTACCACACAATTTTGATAGTCCGCTCATGTCTTTCTTACAAACTTACGAGGTCAGCCAGATATAATTCAACGATAATTTAATTTGAACTAACATATTTTGTATTTTTGCTATTTTATAATTTTTTCAGCGTTCTATGTTTAAAAATTTGTTTTTTCTTTCAGTTTATATCTTTTTTTCCTTTAAAATGTTTACCCCTAATTTTGATATAATTTTGTAATATAGCTTTATATATATTCAATTTTTTTTAAAACGCTTTAAAATTACAACCAATGATGGGTAATGTGGAGGCTAGTTCTGAATAAGCGTCCTTTACTGTACGAGAGAGGGTACAAAAGGACTAAAATAAATTTGAAAAAAAAACCCGTAGTTTGTTTACTTTCTTTAGTTTAAACCTATACTTAATTAAAATTGCTATACGATGATATGTTTTACTATGTTAAAGTACTTTAATATAGTAGTTTGCGCCGAATAAATTTCGTTCTTTTTTATGTTAAATGTCACAATATTTAGAAATCATCATACTGTTTTCAATAGTAAATCAATAGTAGTATTTTCAATAAGTAAATCAATTGTATATTTGTGAACAATGATTTCGAATTAGCAAAAATAATGTTGAAATATTTGTCTTGAAACTAATTTCAAACCTTTACAGGGATCGCATTTTGACGCGCGGTTAACTTGAAAAACTTTTTGCACGACTGATTAATTTCTGTTCTGATATATTATTTTTTATTAAAAAATTTTTTTACTGCTGTTTGTTTAGAAAGCACAAACATTGATAAAATGAGAACAAAACAAAATCAGTTTTGGCGACCCGATATTCCTTGGCTTCGGAAAGATTACGGCTTTGTACGCCAGGGTTTCACTAAAGTAAGATTATTTTTATATAAAAATTTAAGGTATTGACAGCGAATGAATATTAAGACAACAATGAAGTGACCTAAAATTTATCATTAACAGTTGAATTTTAGCGAGTATTTAGTTTCACTGGTTTTTTTTTTGTTAAATAATTTTTTTTTCAGAAAACGCAGTTATGTGTCCGTTAATTATAAAAAAATTCGCTTTTACGTTAATTTTATTTTTTATTAACAGGACTGATATCTTCATTAAAAATTAAGACACAAATGTACATACTACAACACATGTATTTTTAAAAAAGATTTTGTAGAAAGTAAGAAGACAAATGCTCAAATTTAAAGCAAAGAGACAAAAGTGCAAAGGCTTAATTCGGTTCAGTTCTAACTAATAATAAATAGGACTTTTTCCCGTAAAAAAGAAGTCGGATTACAAAAACAACAATATGTTATTTTATTCCCAATCGGCTAATCTCTACAATATGTGTTTATAAACAGAATTTAAATGCATCACTCGGAAACAATCGGTCAGTGACTTTGCCGTTCAAAGGAAATTATTGTTTTGATCCAATAGGTGAGGTCAATCTATAATTCAAAAAAGTATGAAAGTAAATCTATAAACAGTATGAATAGGAAAGAATTTTTTAGGAATAAATAGATTGTGCAACTAAAAAATTTACAATATTCATGTAACAGAAGTAAAAGGTAAAGGAAACCAAGTGAATTAAAATTAATATGTAACATTACATTTTTTAAAATATATTAGAATAAACTCATAAATGCTTTGTAAACACAAATAAAAAATTGAAACTGCAAGACATAGGTTTAACGGTTAAAATAACAAAGACTGCCTACGTGTTGTGTGGTATTGTTTTTATCGAACATAATAATACCCGCAGAATTTATTTTATTTTTTTGTTAGTGCATCACATGCTGTCATTCATTCTCTTAGAGTCTTCCACTAAAGGTGTTTCTGTCAAATTAGTGAAATTAATAAAAATTTAGGGGTGGAAATCATTGCTAACAAAAGAACAGTCGGACAAAATTGATCAAAAATTTTCGGAAATGTTTGCTGATACAGTGGCTTCCAATTGGTGGAAAGAAGAATTAAATTGGGAAAATTGAGGGAAAAAATAACGAAACATTTAAAATTTCATTTAAGAAAAAACTTTAAATTAATTAAGTTCCTTTAATGACAGCGAAATGTTTTGTTGTTCTTTTTTTGACTAAAAGTGTCCATCAGAGTCAAAGTTTTTGTCTTCGATTCCAATAATTGTTTTTTGAAAATCTACTCTTACCCCCAAACGGCAAAAAAAATTGTTAAAATATTTTAGAGGTGAAAAAAACATAACCTTTCAAAAATGGGGTTTTCCTGGTCAGAGTCCATATAAGCAGGATAAATTAAGATTTAGCTGCACTGGTGAGCTCCTCCTCCGCGTTTCAGACGCCCTTTTTTCGCTCATGTAATCCCAAAAAGTAAGCTACAAAAACTATTAGCGAAAAGTAGCAACTTTCCACTTTATTTTGACACCTATATATGGTTGTTTTTGGTGCAGTATTTGTTAAGCTATTTACCGAATCATTATGCATTGATTTTTACGTACTATTTTTCATTTAAAATGATCTAATAAAGTTTTTTCATTGACGACCATTGCAATTAACTTGTTTATTATTGTAATAATACACATTTTACGTCATCCTAGGCAGTAGCTCGAAAAGTTCTGTGGGTAGGATTGCGGATTCCCTGAGCATATTCGCTAAGTTTTATGAAGAATAACAACGGAAATTTAAATGTACCGAAATGTTTCCAAGGATTTTGCATGTAAAAAAAGGTGGTAGAAAAACAAACACCAAAACCTACCCAAAATTACAAGAAACAATTTTTGAACAAAAAAAAACATATAAAAAAGTAAATTATATTTCGAAAATTCACTGGAACATAAACTAAACTGAATAATAATTCATGAATCCATTTTTAAAATCTACATTTTCTTTCCAAATGACCCTCTCGTTTTACTTTTTTTTTTAATTTTAAACGGTAAGAATGAAGGATTTGGTGCAAAAACGAACCCTTGAAAAAATGCACCCGCGTAAAAAGGGCCCGATTAGCGTAAAAACGCCAAAAAAAACGCACCCGCCTATGGAAAAAGGGCCCCATGGCGGGAAAAGTCAAAAGGAAAAAACGCACCTTGGAAAAAATGCACCTGCGAAAAAAGGGCCCCACTAATGTAAAAACGCTAAGAAACTATGAAAAACGCAACCGCTTATGAAAAAAGGGCCCCACAATTAGAAACTGTTTTTTTGTTACGTAAACAGGTAATCTGCAAAAAAAAGCGTGGGAAAATGTGTGTGTGGGAAAATTTTTTGATGAAGCGGTGATAATTCAAAAAAATACGAATCTATAAACAGTATGAAAGGAAAAAAATTTTTTAAGAATAAATAGCTTGTGCAACTAAAAAAATTTACAATATTCATTTAACAGAAGTAAAAGGTAAAGGAAACCAAGTGAATTAAAATTAATATGTAACATTACATTTTTTAAAATATAGCAGAATACACTCTTAAATGCTTTGTAAACACATAAAAAATTGAAACTGCAAGACATGTTTAACGGTTAAAATAACAAAGAAATATTTTAATAGTTTGCCATTAATCTTCTTGGTTAATATTTTCGCGGATTAATAGTTATTATAAGATCGAAAAAAAAATTTTTAAACGGCAACGGTCGCGCAGAAAATCAAAAATATTTTTTTTATTTTTTCTAAAGACATTACGGTAATAAGTTAGTTTCTAGGTTTATAAAAAAATTTTTCTCGTATTTTTAAACTACCAATACGGTCCAATGTATTCGATTTAAGCATCTTTAAAAATTTTTTAAAGTGATTTCAAAATTGTTTGAGATTACTGTACTTACCTTCTGAATAAGTTAAATTCGTAAGTTATAGTGTTCAAATATAAAAAAAAGTAGCACAGTCAAAAAAATCTCGAAATCTTTATTTTGGTCACAAACATACCGAAAAGAGATTTTTATTTTATCTATTTTAACGACTCAAAGAACTTTGGGAATAAAGCTGGTTTTGTACACGTTTTCGAAAATTCATCTCTTATTTGAAGGTTTATTTTTAAGTTTAAACATTTTAAATTCTCGCTTAAATCAATTTAAAAACGTTTAAAACATTTTTAAAAAACTTAAAATAATCTCGAATTATCAATAAAAATAGAAAATTTGATAGTAGGAATGTTTTAAAACAATAGCGGCGGCGGCTACAGATATGTCAAAATATATTTAGTATAGTATAATGTAGTTTCTGAATATAAACAAAATACGAGAATAAATTTTGTTTGTGAGAATGAATATGATTTTTTGAGAATGAATATGTTTTCAGAGAATTTTTATTTTATTTTTTATTAATATATTTTCTATAGGAAATTAGTTTAAACCCCCGTATGTTCGTTTAAAAATGTTATAAAAGCTCTTAAAAATTGGGAGCAAATAAAAAAATTGCGGAATGTGCTTCGTAATTTCCAAAAAGGTTAAAAAGTTAAAAATTTGTTACTCGTGGTTGTTTAAAAAAAATGGTATGGTCACAGGAATACCCAGATAATTATTTCGGCCACAATAATGGCAAAATAATAATTATATCATTTGTGAAAATATTAGAAGGATAAATTTTGTTTCCACGCGGTTTTACGAAAAAAATTGTGTAAAATCTACGTATGTATGGATCTGATTTTTTCTCCTAAATAATTTAAATGGTCTATATTTACTTTATTTTAATTTGCCGTATTTACTTATTTTTCATATTGGAACTTTTTTTCGCAGAAATGAGTGTATTTTTTCCAGGGTGCGTTTTTTTTCCTTTACTGTAGGGTTTTGTGAAAAGAACGCACCCTAGAAAAAATGTACCCGCGATAAAAAGTACCAAAATAAAGAAGTGCCGCACATATACCGCAAAAAAAGAAAAATTATCAACAAAAACTGTTTTTTAGTTCACTTTTATTTATGTTTTAAAGAAAATTTGTTACTCGTGGTTGTTAAAAAAAAATGGGATGGTCACAGGAATACCCATTACTGTAGGGTTTTGTGAAAAAAACGCACCCTAGAAAAAATGCACCCGCGATAAAAAGTACCAAAATAAAGAAGTGCCGCACATATACCGCAAAAAAAGAAAAATTATCAACAAAAACTGTTTTTTAGTTCACTTTTATTTATGTTTTAAAGAAAATTTGTTACTCGTGGTTGTTAAAAAAAAATGGGATGGTCACAGGAATAGCCAGATAATTATTTCGGCCACAAAAATGGCAAAATAATTATTATATCAATTTTAAAAACATTACAAGGATATACTTTGTTTTAACACGATTTTAGGGAAAAAATTATATAAAATCTACGTATGTATCTGATATTTTTTCTGCAAAATATTTTGAATTGTGTTTACTTTATTTCAATTTGCCGTATTAATTTCTTTTTTTATTGGGACTTTTTTTTCGCAGAGTGGGTATATTTTTTCTGGGGTGCGTGTTTTCCTTTACTGTAGGGTTTTGTGAAAAAACGTACCCTAGAAAAAATGCACCCGCAAAAAAAGGTACCAAAAATAAAGAAATGCATTCGCACATTTACCGCAAAAATAGCAACATTATCAACAAAAAGTTTTTCTTAGTTAATGATTTTCAAATATTTATTAAATATTAACAGAATACATAATATA
>JASAMX010022558.1:0-23582 GCA_030248175.1 Microlaimidae sp. YZB2_3
GATTACTAACTATATTTATAATTGAGATAATATTCATTGGGTAAGGAGGTAAAGAAAATTGAGAGCGCAATCCCTTTCGTTTAAAAAATCGGTTTATAAAGAGACTTTTTCAATTTTGCTGGAGGAAATTGCGGTTTTGACGACTAGTAAAATAATTACTTCCCCAAAACGATGAGTTTACAAGTTTGCGGTTTCGGCGACTAGTCATCCCGTTTTTGCGTGGATAATTATTTTTCGACCGAGCAGTCTCTTCCGTCGGAGATACCGCGCGCAAGGGAGAAATTCATTGAATAAGCACGGCGGGCCCGAAAATAATTGTCCGCCTGAAAATGAAATCTATGATTTGATGGTGATGACATTTTAAAACAAGATTCAGTACAAAAGGAGGTAAAAAGACATGTGAAAACTCCGTTTGAAAAATCGGTTTATAGGTAGACTTTTTTCAGTTTGCTTGAGGAAATTGCGGTTTCGACGTCTAGTCAACCTGTTTTCGCGCGGAAAAACATTTTAGAAAACGTCGGAGATACCGCGCGCACGGGACGAATTATTTAAATAAGCACGGCGGGCTCAATATAATTGACCGCCTGAAAATGAAATCTATGATTTGATGGTGAGGACATTTAAAACAAGATTCCAGTACATTGCACGGGTAGAAAAAGATAAATAAATATAATTGTGATTGAGCAAAAGGAGATAAAAAGACATGCGAAAACCGTAATCATCTCAAACTCCGTTTGAAAATTGGGTTTATAGGGAGACTTTTTTCAGTTTGCTGAAGGAAATTGCGGTTTCGACGTCTAGTCAACCTGTTTTCGCGCAGAAAAAATTGTAGAAAAGGGTAATTATCTATCTAAAAAAGTCCTTATATCATTTGCATGTAAAAACATACATTTAGGAGACATGGCTCAATTGAGTATTTTTTGGCTCCTAAAATGCAAAAAAAACCTGTTTTTAGGCTCAATTTCGGGTTTTTGGCTTATATTAAATGTGTGTAAACACCACGAATTAGCCCACCCCTTACTACTACTATAATATAAACATTATTCAAAAACTGCATTGGTTATTTAACATATTTCCATTTTAAACCACCAACTACACAAAGATTAATTTGTAGATTTATCAAGCTTTTCAGTTTTGTTTTATTTGGATTAGGGTAACTGACTTAATTTCGGCCACGCCTTAATTTCGGCCACCAATTTAGGGTGTTAGAAAATTGGCTTATTTTTAAAACACAAAAGAACTAGCACAAAAGTAACTGGATTAATGTTGAATAAAGTGTTTTTGCAAAACTTTTTATTTTTATTATTCTACATTATCAACATTTTCATACAAAAAGTGAATTTTTTATGATTTTCTTAATTTTTGCTTTGTGTTTAAATTGCATCAAATTTAGAACGAAGCAATATATAACCTTAAAATATCTTCTATTTAACGCTCAAAATTGTTAATTTTCATGTTTTGATATTTTCTTCAAAATTATTTTGCAATGCGTTTAAGCTAACTGCGCATTTTATGATTCCGTTAATTTCGGCCACCTTAAAATTTAGGTGAAAAAACCTACCGTTTTTTGCTGTTTTTAAATATCATTGTACTACCGTATTTATAAAGAATTTTTTTGCTCGTTTGACTTTCTTTTGACGTTTTTTAAGCCAAAAATAAAAATTGAACAAAAAATACAAGTTATTAAATATTAAAACTTGTTTTTTAAGGTTTTGACATAATTATTTAAAGTCTTGCTAATAACTATTAAAGTTTGCAAACGGGAAAAATTAAGTTATATGTACCAAGAACAATACCTAAGGGTAAATTTGCAACCTTTAGAAATTTTTATTGTTCGTTTAAGCAATAGTTATGGCCAGTTTTTTGTAGGTGGCCGAAATAAATGGCACGCGCCTTAATTTCGGCCACTTTAAAAAAAAAAGTTGAAACCTTCACTGATTTTTAAGTTTAACAGAAATATTCAAATTTTGCACTGGAATAACAAATATAGCTATTGTTTGATTTTTAGGCCAAATTTTGGCTTGATTGAAAGAGCCAGGAAAAACTTATTCAAAAAATAAAAAAAGGTGGCCGAAATTAAGTCAGTTACCCTATTATGCGTTTTTACATATTTAAAATTATTCAATTATAACTTACGACCACGAAAATGTAATCTATTTTTTAATTTGTTTTAATTATCAATATTTGTGTATAAGAATAAGTTTTAAAAGTAAATTTAGTTTTGCCTTCAAATCATAAAATGCATTTCTTTTGTGAAAGTGGTTTGAACATTTACCATTAATTTTTAACTTTATTAACGGCAAGATTGTACAATTTTTTTGGCAAATGGAGAAATTGTATAAACGCTGACATAATCTGCCAGAACAAAAAAAAACTCGTTTTTAGTAAATTAGCATTTGATAAAAACTAAAAAAACTAGGTTTGAGTTTTTATAAATAGAAATAACTCATTATAATTTTAAAATACGCATTAATAACTATTTGTGTTAAGTGTTCTTAAGTTACTAAACAATTTTGTATTAAATAAAATTGTTGTGCTCTATTTTATAATGATATGTGAGTCGAACTCGCAACTTTTCGACTTTGTAATAATAGTGTTTACAAATTTATTAGCGAAAGCCAAAGATTTTATATTTTTCTGCGGAAATGAAAGCGCAAATGCAGTCCTTCTTAAACAGTCCCCTCTAATGGGTGAATATCGCAATGTCAACTCCATTCACCGGCTGAGCCTAAACCAGCCCACAAATGGTGTGATTTTTTAAATACTACCTTTTTTGGGAAGCCGCCGAAAACAACACCGTTTCAATTCTCTTTTTTGTAGATTAGTCTTCATATGGTTATTATGGGATTTTGTTTTTCTAAAAGTTTAATAAAATGTATTATTAATTTGCTTGTTTTAAAGAGACTTGTTTCAGTCTTTTCTGGCATTAAGTTTTTTGACATATTGTAGCGTTGTACTATTCCATTTAATATAAGCTTTTTTTTAAAAAAAAACTCGCTTAATTTGATCCATATTTCCAGACGTTTACATGGCTGAGGCTGACCTTTATTAATGTACAGACATTAGACGTGCAATCAAAACTAAACAGTTATAGCGTTTTAAAAATTAAAGCTAATGTCTTCCAGGCTGAAATTAAGGGCGTAACCGCTCTCCGCCAGGAAGAAAAAAACAATAAACCCATGAGCGAGAAAAATTAAAAAAAAAAGTTTTCAGCGGTTATGTAACCAATTATTATTTAGTTGCGTCATGTGTTTCTCTGCACGTGATATTTTCTCAAAAAACGAGTGGTTACTTTACCACTCATCTATTTTCACCCTGATAGAATTTATCTTTAAAATCCCAGGCTTTCAGTAAATATACAAAACTCAATTAAATTTAACTTATTTTAAGAGAGCACGCGAGGTTTACAGCTAGTTTATAAATATTATGTGTTTATTTAAGTTAAAAAAATATTAGGAAGAAAAAAGAGCGACGAAAATATGTTTAATAACTTATCACTGCTTTTTTGTGATATTCTGAAAGTGGCGCGTTGAGCTTTATTGCGCTGTGGCCGTCCCTCGCCCCAGAGTTTTTTTAAAGGAGCACTGTCACAAATAAAAAAAGTTTTTTATCACTGGACGGATTAAAATGAAATTTGTAGCCTAGGTTCTAAGAAAGCTAAATACCAATTAAATATTAATTAATATTAAATTAAGATAAAGATTAAAATTAAGATTCAATATTAAAAAAGTTATTAGAAGACGGCGATATAGAGCAAAATGCACAACACACAAACACCAAAAACCACGAACTTTAACACAGTAACGGACGAAAAATCCGGTAAAACCACAAGGTGTACTTTATGTAATACCAATTACCGTAATATAATGCAGGAATAGTCTATGACGAAAAATTAAAATCGTGTGGTAAAGTTTGTTTTGAGTTATACTAGGATAGAACATAAGTGATAATTTATAAGTGATAATGATAGTGATGATGATAAGTGATAATGAGTGCAAAGTGATAAGTAATAATGATAGTGCTTATGATAAGTGATAATTATAAGTTATAATGAGTGATAATTGATAATGAAAGTGATAAGATATAATGATAGTGAATCATAAGTGATAATGAGTGATAAGTGATAATAACAGTGATAGTAATAGGTGATAATGAGACAAGTGATAAGTGATAATGAGATAAGTTATAAGTAATAGTGATAGTGAAAGTGATAAATGATAAGTGATATTGATTATAATTATCACTTTATCACTATCATTATCACTTATAACTAAATCACTATTATTATCACTATCATTATCACTTATTACTATTATTTATCACTCTTATCTCATCATCATTTATCATTATCAATTACCACTTATCGTTATTACTTATCGTTATCACTTATCGTTATCACTTATCGTTATTACATATCGTTATCATTTATTGTTATCACTTATCACTCATTATCACTTATAATGATCACTATCATTATCTCTTATCACTCATTATCGCTTATGATGATCAAGTAATAGTGATAGTGAAAGTGATAAATGACAAGTAATATTGATTATAATTATCACTTTATCAATGTTATTATCACTTATCACTAAATTACTATTATTATTACTATCATTATCACTTTTTACTATCATTTATCACTCTTATCGCATCATCATTTATTAATATCGCTTATCGTTATTACTTATCGTTATCACTTATCGTTATTACTTATCGTTATCACTTATCGTTATCACTGATCACTCATTATCACTTATTATCACTTATGATGATCACTATCATTATCACTTATGATGATCACTATCATTATCACTTATCACTCATTATCACTTATGATTATCACTTATCTCATTATCATCCATCATTATCACTTATGATTATCACTTAGCATTATCATTATCAATTATCACTGATTATAATTTATAATTATCATTTATCACTTATCATAACCACTATCATTATCACCTATCATTATTACTTATCACTCATTATCGCTTATCATTATTACTATCATTATCACTTATAAATTATCACTGTCCTAGTATAACTCAATACGAACTTTACCACACGATTTTTATTTTCGTCATACACTATTCCTGCATTATATTACGGTAATTTGTATTACATAAAGTACACCTGTGGTTTTACCGGATTTTCCGTCCGTTACTGTGTTAAAGTGCGTGGTTTTTGGTGTTTGTGTGTTGTGCATTTTGCTCTGTCGCCGTTTGCTAATAAATTTTTTAATATTGAATCGATTTGCTTCAAATTTGGTATTAATTGTCTTAGAACCTAAGCTACAACATTTCCATATTTCATCCGGATCCGTCAGTATTAGAAAACTTTTTTTATTTGTGACAGTGCTAAAAAATAACCTCAAGAAATTGTTTATAACGTTGTAAAGTTACAGAATACTTAATTGATTGAGTTAAATCGGTGGGACAGAAGTGTCCTAATACCCAATGCAAAACAGAAAAATTATTGGACGTTTTTCACATGAGCACAAATTTAACTATCAAAATGAAATTCAGCTGTGTGGACAATTTAGCATCTATGTTCAAAAAGTCTACTCCGAATATTAACTACAGCATAAAATTTTTGGGAGACCCCAAAAATAAAAAAAAAACACGAAAGTCTAAAAGTTAAGCAAATTAAGCTAATTATCATGAAAACCAGACACGTTTTGAAAAATTTTTAGGTTTTTATCGGAAAAATATGAGGAATTGTCTTGTTATCAAAAAATTATGTGGTTTTTATTGCCGAAAGAGCTATTTAGGAATTTGTTTTTTCATCATACGCCATCAACGACGAAACCGCGTTAATCATCAACATGTTAACCGCGCATGTTTGCAACACTAAAACAAATTTCTAATAACTATGTCTCTCAACTTTTACAAATATCCCAATGTAATTTTTTAAAATAATGCGTTTTTTCGTGTAAAAACGTTTGAATCCGCGATCAATTGCGTCATTTTAATTGGGGAAATACTCATGAGAAAACGTCCTTTGGACAAAGTTCAAAGAACGTTTTTACACTATTTGTCCTTTGGACAAAGTCCAAAAGACTTTTGTCCTTTGTCCAAAGGACGTTTTGTCATAAGTATGAACCAACCTTAAATGGGAGGGGTTGACCATCGTGGAGTTGTTTAAAATGTATTTCATGCTTATATAAATTTTAAATAGCTCATTTAAAAAGCGGAGCTGCTTCCGATTTGAATAACCGGAGTTTCAAAGCATGATATTGGAGGGTTGCAACATCACTATTTAACTACCATATGTTTAATAGAAGTGCATAAATATGGTTATTTGATGTCGCCAAACGTAAGTTTTATTGACTGTACTGTTATTTATTGTAGTACTTCAATTACCACCAGTTAAAAGCTTTTATTCATTACTTCTTTAGTTTCAAATGTTTTAGCCATTTCAAATAATTAGAATATTGGAAAACTTGGCGGTGTTTCAAAATCAAAAATTGTTGGTTTATTTGTTGAAATTAATTAAAGTTTGCAATTTCAAAATTTTTAACGAAAATTTAGCGCCATTTTGAACATATGCGTAGATTTTTTAAAAAAAGTTTAAAACTAATGATGTTCTTCGAAGCAGAGCTGTATTTTTGGAAGCACCGGAGCAACAACCCCTGAAGCTTTTTTAAAACAACGAAATGGTCTTATAATTGCAGAGAGAGTAACTTGAAATGCATTTTGGGCTTAAATAAACTTGAAATTGCTCATTTATTAGCCGGACCATGATATTGAAGACAAGTGGGCAGCGTTCCGGATTGTTTTTTTTTTTTTTGGGGGGGGTATACCCGACCCCCGAAATTAAGAGTGTGTCCTAAAATTTTTGTAGGGGTATACCTCATTGTTAGCGGTTTTAGCACTGGGAACTTTCAAATTTTAGGAGGGGGGGTGTCGGTAGTAATCGAGATATTTTTGGGGGCATAATCTCCCACCTGTGATTGAAGGGTAGGAACATCACAAGTAAATACAAATTATTAAGTAATAACAATGACAAGCACTATATATACACACACACATATACATTCACACACACAACCATAATACACATACAAAAGTATAAACACTCACACATGCAGTTAGTCAAGCATTGCCCAGCACTTCGCCACTTTACGAAGGGAAATGGACCGGAAGGTCAGCCACCTAGAAGAGGTTGTCGTGGAAGATAGCCACAGTATCGGTTGCAATTTTTTGTATAAATTTTGTGAGTTTAATGATTTCGAGTAGTTTAGTCGTCTCTTTCCAACTCCTGCGTCGGTGTTGTTTCCATAAGATTCCTTATTAAAAAAATTAGCATGTTTCCATATTTATTATGTGTAAAAAAATAATTTTATCCTTACTTTGTTTATACATTTTTTATTGTCTGTAAAGTGACGTTTTGTAAAATATAACAAATATCAAATTCAAATTTTATTTTAAAATTTTTATGGTTATGAATGCAACCAAAACAAAACAAAGGACTGATCACTCTTAATTTACTTGGGGCCTAATTTTAAAATAAGAATTTTTCGGGCATTTTATAATAATATCGAAAGTTCTGAATCAAGCAAATAAAACATTATTAAAATCACTTAAATAGTTTTTAAAGATGTCTTACAGTTAGAATTAATAAGCCAATATTCTATTTTATCATTTCCCATTCGTGATGTTAAAAATTTTGTTGCATTATATTCCTATAGCGATCGCGCGTAAAACTAAACAATATCATACATAATAAAAGATTTTATAAACATAAATGCCTATTTTTTAAACCCATTAGCGCAAATAACTAAAAAAAGATGATTTTTTTTGAAAATTTTACAATGTTTTAAATTATAAATACTAAAGTAATTTTTTAGATAGAAACCCTAAAGATTTTAAATATTAGTGTTAAAAATGTCATTTAGTCATAAATTTATTTAAAAAGTCAAATAGAAAAATCCACTTTAAATAACATAATACCATAAAAAGCCGATGCTAATTGCTATGCTTAAACACAATATCATACAGTAATTAATATTTTGTAAAATATAAAATAAACATAATAACCATACTACACATTGAAAGTTATATAATTTATAATATACAAAAAGTACATCACATCATAATATTGTACTTATATACATCTGTAAATTATTTTTTCACAGAAATCGTTCAAGATTGATCATAAATAGAAAATTTTCAGTGAACGTTTTCTAGCTTTTATAGCTCCACAGCTCTGTTGCAAATCAGCTTCAAATCCAGAGCACAATTTATAGTTAGAACCTTTTTCAACACATGTTATACAAGTAATTAAAAAAATGCAGTCATAATAACATTAAAAAAATTTCAAAGTAAAAAATGACATTCTTGAAGATAACCTATTAGATTTTAAATTTATTTAAAACTTAGGGCTGGTTCATACTTATGACAAAACGTCCTTTGGACAAAGTCCAAAGGACAATTTTATAAAAGCCAAAACGTCCTTTGGACTTTTGCCTTTGGACGAAGTATGAACGCTACTTAGAATTTGTCCTTTGGACAAAGTCCAAAGAACAAAATCCAAAGGGAAAAGTCCAAAGGACAAAAGTATGAATACGTTATCCTTTGGATTTTGTCCTTTGGACTTTTTCCTTTGGACTTTTCTCTTTGGACTTTTCCCTTTGGATTTTATCCTTTGGACAAAGTCCAAAGGACAAAAGTTCGTTGGACTTTGTCCAAAGGATGTTTTGTCATAAGTATGAACCAGCCCTTATGAACAACCTGACCCATGTACTGGAAACTTGTCACAAATAAAACTACTATGGCGCCAGGAATAAAAATACTCTGCCGATCGGGCTAAAATTTGGAAAAAATGATGTATCCTTAGTGTTAAGAAATTACCATACCAATTTTGATTTAGATAATTATGTTTTGTATTTGTAAGTTTATAATTATGTTTTGTATTTGTAAGTTTATAATTATGTTTTGTATTTGTAAGTTTCGGGCACACAAGAACGCCTTAGGCGCTTGAAAAGGAACTGCTTATTTATTACAAAGCTTAAAATAACTAGTTTAAAATTAGAATGTAAGTTTTTTAGCACTAGCGCTGCAATATTTCCGATTTTCAACCCGATCAGTCATGGATTTAAAAATAGTTCATTTTGGGTGCCATAGGAGGTTGAATCGTGATAGTGCTTCTTTAACTTAAAAAACATCCTGAAATCAAGGTAAATTTTATGATGATAAATTTTATTTTAATAGTGTGTGCTCTTGAAAAATCCCAAAAACTTGAAAGCTCTCTAAATTCAATATTCTCAATTGAGCAGTAGAGCTCCGGAAATCCCCTAATTGACAGGAGCTCTTCAAAATGATATTTTAATGGTAGAGTAGAAACATTATAATGTTTATGGAAACTTAGGAAAGAAGTTACAGCTTTTGATTCCGTAGCATCTTTCAGAGCTCTTCCTTTTTTCAATTAGCTATTTGCATTAAGTTTTATAAGACAAATTCATTTTTTATAATAGTGAATTTTTTAAAAAGTTATTACGATCAGAAAAAATGTTTCTTAAAGTGCTTAAACCGTATTTTTGGAGTTACTTCCAATTTGATTGACCGGAACTTCTGAACATAATATTTAGAGGTTAGAAACACCGACCACTGATCACACAATTACCAATCAATACAAACGTTAATGTAATAATAATAATAATAATAATATTTAAAACCGCATTATTTGCATTAATTTCTGCCATAGATTCTGTGTTTACATAAATATTATCTACGATTATTGACAATTTAAAGAAAAATAAATATTTGAAAAAACACGATAAATATTAGAAAATATATATCACGATTATGGTAAATTATAAAATGCATAAATCATCAGGAAGAATTGTCAGGTGACATTAGTGACTAAATTATTTCAAGCACTTGAATATTGCCTTGACTATTGGCCGCTAAGACAACGTTCGAATTCTATAAAAAAATTAATTGGTAGTAGAGTTGAAACATTTTCTAATTATAACATAATAATAAAAAAATGTTTGTATAGCTAATCCTCAGATTTAAATGACGGGATTCAAATGTTTAAACCAAAAAGTAATATAATTCTAAAAGTCAAAATACAAAATATTATTGTTGCACGTCCGAAACGTAAAGTAGTTTTCTATTATTAGAAAACCAGTGGATAATGCATTACTTTTCCATAAAAACTTTCAGTGTTCAGATCTTGTTTTTTTTTCTGGAAACAGAAGTAACAGTAGTACGGTATAAAGAGTGTCTGTGTGGTGTGAGTCTTTACTTTTGGTTTTCAGGAACACGTTTATTGTTCATGCACGATATTAAATAAAAAGATCAGTTTAGACGATGTAAATAAATCTTTTAACGAAGCCCCAGAAATTGGTGAAAACTTCGCGCATTGAAAACTCTAGTAGGAAGAGTCCTCAAATATGAAAGTCCTCAAATAGCTCCCTCTTGACTTGTCTTACTGCCTGCCCTTTTTATAATCTGCTTAGGAAACATAGGTGGGCAGGGGGGGGGGTTGGGGGTTATACCCCCCAAAATTTCGGATTTTGCTGACACCCCCCCTAAATTTGGGGTACCCGGGGACACCCCCCCAAAATTCGCCTCCTGAAGAAAAATTTTCAAGCATTATAAAAGGACTAAAAAAAATTTTTCCGCGCTTCGCGCGAAGAGTTAATTGACAATTCGTGTTAGTTTTTCGATTACAAATCGATTATCCCGTTCAGTAGTTAAGGTATACAGTTTAATAAAACTACTATAAACACTATTATTCTTTAGTTAACGTTTTAAACACATGTTTTAAATGTGTGGGGTAGGTATAAGAAACCTTAAATTTTGTAATAAGTAACATCTGGAATTAAAATTTCAAGTGTATTTTAGCGCCTGAAATTAAAAATTTTCTCCCCCGGGGGGCACTCTGCCCCCCGGACCCCCTGACAAGGGGCTCTGCCCCTTGACCCCGCTGGGGGGCTCTCGCCCCCCAGACCGCAATATCTGGGGGTCTGACAGACCCCCATATCTGGGGGGCTGCCGCCCCCCAGACCCCTCTTCAGGATTAGTAGTCCCCCAGACTGCCCCCCCGAAATGAAATCCTGGGTACACCACTGCAAAGGGGGAGTCTAACTCCAAATTTTTCCCTTTGCCGACCTAAAAGAGGGGTTTAGACCCCCCTGGCTACGCCCATGTATGTATATAATCTTTAATTAAATAAAAGATTATGGATTAAAAAGTTTGTGATACTTGACTAGTTGACTTTATAATCAAGATATAAAATATTACTATTCTATTATTACGTAATTATTAAAAAAAAACTATGATTTCTAATTTAATTATAAGAATATATAAACACATTACTATTAAAAGAATTAAAAAATATAATTTATAAGTTGCAATAAGGCCTTATTGTAATGTTACACAGTTTTAAAGCATTTATAACCTTGTTTTACGTTTTTTTTACGCGTTTTAAGCCCATTTTAACGTAGCGCGGAAATATTGGGTACACCCCCCCTCAAAATTTGGGTCTTGCCGGACACCCCCCTAAAATTTGACCCCCCCTAAAATCCGAGAGGCTGCCAACCTATGTTAGGAAAAATAGTTCAACAATGCAACAAACAACAACAACAAAAGATGCAAATTCTCAAATGAATTCAGTGTTAAATGTACCTTTTTCCAAGAGACTGCGCTGACAAAATCGGTGCTTTCAGAGGCCGTTTCCGACTGATGGTTGCTGGCTCTTCCCGTCATCGTGGTGCTACTACTCACACTGCTACTTCGAGATAAGGAAAGCCCTCCTTAACCATAATAATATTAAAGTTTAATTAATTAACTGAAGGATTAAAAAATATAGTAATATTAATGCATTGACTACCATAATTCTACAAATTCTTGTCAGTACAGCTAAGTATCTTAGAATAAATTGTCACTCGTTTTTCAAATCTAAATAAAATAAACTTTGAGAAGAAGCAGGAGCAATAATATGAATACATTACTACATAACAAAAGCAAAAAAAAAAATAAAACGCATGTTGGTTTAAATCGTTACCATTAAAAATTTGTGGAAGCTTTTAAGATTTAGAGGGTATACGTCAAAAATTTGAGGAGGGGAGGATATTCTACAATTTAAATCCTATTTTTGTGTTTTGGTACCCAGACGTAGCACTCAGGGTTTCAGTTCAAGGAGGGCGAACTTCAGTAAAAAGTACGGCGAAAGCGCCTACAAAAATAAGAGATTTGCGATTTTTTTAAATGTTAAAGATCACGCACGACAAATAGTAAATTTTAATTAAGCAAAATGTATTATAGCGGATTTAAAGTTAAAATCAGACAGAGTATACTTTTTTGCAGAGTTACAATTTGTTGTATTTACACTTTTTAGTCACAAAGCATTTTTCCCAAACACTGTAGGCAAATTGTATTTAAAAATGTATAATTAATTTTACTCACGTTAATTTTTTATCCGTTCTGACCCATTGTTCCCTAACAAATTTTTTTAGCAATACAGTTTGAAATTAAAAAAAATATGTTGTTGTTGTTAAACTTTCATGTTATAATTTTAAATTTATTTGTTTGTCATTTTATATTATGCCGAAATTTGGGACAAAAAACCTAACCTCACAAATAGCACAAACCTGTTCCCAAAAAGCTTCCAGAATAGTTTTCCAACTGCGAAAAATTGTAGCACAAAAGTGGTTTGCATAAAGCTTTGTAGTAGATGTAGAGTGTATTGTTTTCACTGCCTAAAAGCACAATAGTAACTATAGAATTGCCATTAGTGTTCAATATTTATTTAATGTGTAAATTAAATAAAAAATATGCACACAACGATGAAACAAATTAAAAATTTTTAGGCATTCCAAAAAGAAATTCAAACGTACCGCACGCAACAAAATCCTCTGAGGCTCCAAGGCCAACGAAATTTTTTTCGTTTTGATGTCCAGAAAGCGTACGTATGCAATCTCCAGTGTTCAAGTTCCATACTTTTAGGTTACTATCAGTTGAGCTAAAAACAATTAACAAAATAATAAAAAATATACTTAATATTAATAAAATAATGTTACCAAGTGGATCCCTGTATGATTGTCTTGAAGAAGAAGTATAAACCAGCCAACAAAATATTTTATTTAATTGTTCATACACAAAAAAACTGGAAAAAATATAAATACTTACGCGGAAACTAGTTCGTCCTCTGTGCAGAACTTAACATAAGACACGGCTTTTTTGTGTCCTCGCAGTACTTTTACTGGTTCCTTGCTGTTTCGGATATCAAAATAATGCACACAATGATCTAAATTTAAATTTTTAATTTTTGTTAAAAATTTGTAAAACCACAGTAAGCGTAAGTTGCTAGTCTCTCGGTTTTTAATCAAAGCCCAAAACGCCTTTTTAACGTTTTTAGTACCAGACCTCAAATCTTAAAAGAAAGATAAATCCGGGATACCCTCAAATCTTAGGGAAGGATGGTTTTCGGGATTACTGGGATGGTGTAATTTTCAGAAATGTTTAGGGTAATAATTGTGCTCAAGAATTGACCAAATTTACCTGCCGAGCCAAACGCCAGATGATAGCGAGACGTCGGGTGAAAATGAACAGTACACACATTGACACCAGCATTTATCGTTTTCACCGAGTGCTGTCGACCCACCTAAAAATTGAGAGCTTTAGGATCTGAATACATAATTTAATTTAATTAAATCGAATAATTTTAAAATTTAAAGACACGATAAATTTACAAACATCAGGATTTACATTGTTAATTTTAAAAATCATTTGTATAACACTAAATGTTTGAATACCTCCCAAATTTTAACTTTGGCATCGTCAGAACCAGAAGCTAAAAGCTTAGGATCAGCGTTGTTAAAAGTCACCGACCAACATCTTTTTTCGTGCTCCTATAAATTTTATAAAAGAACGTTTGCAGTTTAATGTTATTCACATAATGTTTTATGCATTATAATTATACCTATTATATTTTGAGCTTTTTTGCTTACTTACTGAAACATTAAAATTTTAAAGTCTGAAGGGGGTTAAAAGTCGTTTTAAATTCATTTTTGCTTTAATTTTTCAAAATTGGGAAGGGGAAGGTAAAATTCCTCCATACACTGGTGTGGGCTTTAACCTTCATTTAAAAAAGCAGAAAAGAAGAAAGGGAGTAAACATTTTATTACCCATGGATGGGCATGGGTTTATTAATATATGTGCGTAATTTCTCGGAATTAGGGACTAAACAATAAAAAAACAATTCAGTAAGTATCAACAAATGCACAAAATTTCTATAAAAAGCACATTATCAATTATGGGACCCTTAGGTGAGCACGGTCGGGGAAGCTCGGGGGGGGGGTGGTTACCCGGGGTATATCGAATATTTGAATTCTAGAGAGGGGGGCCCAGGGGGGTCCGCGGACCCCCAAAAAGCTTTTTAGGGGGGGTCGACCCGGGTGCAAAAGATTTGAAATCTAAAGGGGGGTTAGGGGGGGACGGTGTCCAAAGCAAAACAGTTTTAAACCATAATAACTTTAATAATTGGTAGAATAATACTAATTTTATTGACTAAACAGACCTGTGCACGGTCTGAAAATGCCCCCCCCCCGTTTTATTGGGAGATTTCCCCGTTTTATTGCCCCCCCCCCGCCAAAAAATGAAAAAGTACCCTAAAAATATGACGCCATTTTTGACCTATGATGACGCCATCATCGCAAATTTTTTGCAGTTTTTAGCCTATTTCAATGTATTTTAAGCCATTTTAGACCTATTTTTACCTTATTTTCGCTTTTTTGTCTCTTTTTTCCTTTTTCCCTTCTTTTTTTCTCTTTTTTCTCCTTTTTTTCTCTTTTTTTTCTTTCTCCCCTGCTTGCCCCCCGTTTTATTGCCCCCCACCGTTTCAAAAAAGTTGCCCCCCCGTGCCCCCCCCGTTTTGGAATTGCCCCCCCTTTAAACCCGGGGGGGGGGGCAGTGCACAGGTCTGTCTATAAGTACATACAACTCTCTAGCACCCTGTTCACTTTTAACCGATAAAAATTTTTATTGTAACCTGAAAGCGTTGACTAGGTTTTCCCAAATACGAATCCCACAATTGCACAGTACCGTCGTAATCACTGCTGGCCAAAAGATTTTTTGTGTACGGATTCCAGCTGACGCAGCTACAATAAATAAACCGCAAATTTTAGTTAAAATCATTAAAATTCTGTAGATTAAACACATTATTTTTAATTGTAACTTTTTTATTTCGTATATTAACATTTGCAGAAAAGGAAACGAGTTGAAAGTTATATTTTAGTATGTAATTTTGAATTAAAAGTTATTTTTGTCTAAAAAACAGATGTGCATAGGTGAGAAAGGGGGGGGGGGCAGGGTGGGGTCCACCCCCCCTAGCCTCGAAATTTTAACCCCCCTCCCGCCTAGACAAAAATCTAGGGGCCCTCCCCTCCCCCCAAATTTCCGGATTTTTTACCCTTGACCCCGCTCTAGATTTTGAAATCTGACCCCCCCTCCCCCTTGGGAAAATTTTACGTACCTTTTTTATACTAAATTTTCTTCCAAAAACGTGAATTTTCATCACATATTCATGCTTTTACACCCTTTTTATACATGAATATGGCTTTTTATTCAATAAAATGTAGTATTATCCTATAAAAAGAACAATTATTAAAGTTATTATGGTTTAAAACTGTTTTGCTTGGACACCGGACCCCACCTAACCCCTTTCTAGATTTCAAAATTTTGCACACCCGGACGACCCCTTCTTAAAAGCTAGGGGGGGGGTCCGGACTAACCTGGGACCCCTCTCCTAGAATTCAAAATTCGATTTACCCCGGGTAACCACCCCCCCTTAGCTTCCCCAACCGTGCTCACCTATAAATCATACATGGGCAAGTTGGTCCGGAGTGGGGGGGGGGGGTTAAATCCCAAATTAGGGGGTGGGGTTAAATCCCGAGAAACGCAAAATACCCATATCGTTTTTTTTCTGGAGTGCATTTTAGCCATATCGTTTTTCGATTTTGAAGGAAAAATGGGTAAAAAACACTAATTTTAGGCCAAAAAGCCCTTTTTATTGCATTTTTGAGCTTTTTATTGCTTAAAACATTCATTTTGACCTCAAAACTTAAGTTTGGAGGCAGTTAGAAGTCATTTTAGAGACATTTTTTTCTTCATTTTTCCAAAATTGGGAGGGTTAACTTTTTCTCCCCCCTCCTCCCCCCACTTTTGAGTGGGGGGGGATTAAACCCCCCTTCTCAGAATTTGGGGGGGGGGTTAACCCCCCCGTGCACATGTATGGTAAAAATACAGCAACAATATCGTCATAACTGCATGTGCATCATATTTGTTTATTAATGTACGCAATTTCATTAACACTGAAAAAACTAGCTTTTGATATCGAATTTTAAATGTAAAATTTAATTTAATTCTAAAATATTAATAAATAGGGCAATAAGATTTTTTAGAAAACTATTTTTATAGAAATAAAAAAGTATTTTAAATTTTATTCGATAATGGAATTTAATATTTCTCAAAGTATCCTGGCCTGCTCGTGGTGGGAATGCAAAATGAAGCGAAACAACATCTTTCAATCATACATGGGCACGGGAAGGGTTGGGGGGGTTAACCCCCCAAATTCTGAGAAGAGGGGTTTAACCCCCTTCCCCACTTAGAAGTGTGGGGAGGGGAGAAAAAGTTAACCCCCCAATTTTGGAAAAGTTAAGAAAAAATGTATTTAAAATGACTTCTAACTGCCTCCAAACATAAGTTTTGAGGTCAAAATGAATGTTTTCAACAATAAATAGCTCAAAAAATGCAATAAAAAGGGCTTTTTGACCTAAAATTAGCGTTTTTTACCTATTTTTTCTTTAAAATCGAAAAAAAGATATGGGTAAAATCCAAAATGCACTCCAGAAAAAAAAACGATATGAGTATTTTTCGTTTCTCGGATTTTAACCGCCCCCCCCCTTAATTTGGGGTTTAACCCCCCCACTCCGGACCAACTTGCTTTGCTTTGCCATCTATGCTTTCAATGCTTCGTTTTCAAATCAGGATCGCATCAAAACCAGATACCAGCTGGCACCTTTTTGCCAAGCTCCAGTCCGAATCCGAAACTCGCGCTCTGGCTGGAACTTTAAATACTGCGCGCGGGGGACGTCGAAACCAACCCTGGTCCCAGGATCACAGTAATATACGCCACATGTAACATATTCAACTAAAACATAACTAACAAACAAATACTAATACAATGTCAGACCTGTGCACGGTCTTGAAATGCCCCCCCGGCCAAAAAATGAAAAAGTACCCTAAAATTATGACGCCATTTTTGAACTATGATGACGCCATCATCGCGATTTTTTTGCAATTTTTAGCCTATTTCAATGTATTTTAAGCCATTTTAGACCTATTTTTACCTTATTTTCGTTTTTTTGTCCCTTTTTTCCTTTTTCCCTTCTTTTTTCTCTTTTTGTTTTTTCCCCCTGCTTGCCTTCCCGTTTAAAAAAAGTTGATCCCCGTGCCCTTCCCGTTTTAACCCCAGGGGGGGCAGTGCACATGTCTGCAATGTAAAAACAAACACACACCACACTGGATACATGCAAAATGCGGGCAAACTACACTCAAACAATACAAACAATACAAACAACAACCAACATGGTCTTGCCAATTACACACCCTACACCAAACACAAAAAACAACAACCACAAAAACAAAACAACAAACAAACCCCAAAACACAACAACACAATACAAACAACAACCAAAAAACACACACAACCAAAACCACAGCACAACAAACACCAAACAACATTAACACTCAACACTCCAAATCAAAACTAAAAATACTACAAAATAAACATCAATGGCATTAATACAAGCATCACAGAGCTACAAATGTTCGCCAACAAAACTCAAGCAGACATCATCACAGTGCAAGAAACAAAACTTAAAGCATCACAAACAAATACACCAAAACTACAAGACTACACCGCGTACAGACAAGGTAAACTGGGGGAGGACTCATAGATGTTTTTGGTCGGGTCTGCGCTAGGGGGGGGGGGCCACCTGGGTGGAAGGCCAAAATTATTTAGGGGGGGGGGTCCCAGGGGGGTCCGGGACCCCCCTGGCTTTTAGCCCACCCGGTGAGATTTCAAATTTAGGGGGGGGGGGGTCAGGGGGGTCCAATTTTTTCAGCAAAATTTTTTAAACTCAATAATTTAAGTGTTTTTAGGTCTAATATGTGAATTTTATGTATTAAAACAGCCTATTTAGGCCTAAAAAGTGTATTTAAACACTGTTTTTAACTAAAAACCTGTGTTTTTGACAGTAAATAAAAATATACTTCCAAATTGGTCGGGAGGGGGGAGGGGGTCCAGGCTTCCAGGGGGGGGGAGGTGGACCTCTCGAGCTGGGGGAGGGGGCCCCCTGATTCTCCAGGGGGGGGGGTCCAAATTTTGGCTCTAGGGGGGGGGGTGCACCCCTCTGTCCCCCCCCCCAAAAACATCTATGGGAGGACTACTCACATACATAGACAAAGACATCATCTTCTCCCAACTTAATCTTAAACCTACTCAAACTCCACAACAAACAAACAACACCGCAGAGTTACTCATAACACGCATACACAAAACGCAAAAGCAACACATAGATATGGCAAACATCTACATCCCTTCAAGGGACACTCAATCAGCAACAACAGAAAACAATCAAATAGCAGACACATACACATCATCATAGGTGAGAAAAGGGGGAGGGGCAGGGTGGGGTCCACCCCCTCCCTAGCCTCGAAAATTTGGGACCCCCCACCTAGACAAAAATCCAGGGGGCCCTTCTTCCCCCCAAAATTACGAATTTTTTACCCCTGACCCTCGTCTAGAATTTGAAATCTGACTCCCCTCGGGAAAAGTTTAGGTACTTTTTTATACTAAATTTTCTTCCAAAAACGTGATTTTTTAACACATAATTCATGTTTTTACACCCTTTTTACACCAGAATATCGCTTTTTATTCAATAAAACGTAGTATTATCTTATAAAAAGAACAATTATTAAAGTTATTATGGTTTAAAACTGTTTTGCTTTGGACACCGGACCCCACCTCACCCCCCTCTAGATTTCAAAATTTTGCACCACGGGTTGACCCCTCTAAAAAGCTAGAGGAGGGAAGAAGGGGGGTCCGAACCCCTCTGGGATCCCCCTCCTAGAATTCAAAATTCGATTTACCCCAAATAAACACCCCCCTAGCTTCTCAGACCGTTCTCACCTATGCAGATCATACACCAACTCACCCAGCAAGAAAACACAATAATCACAGGCGACATAAACGCTCACTCCCCTAGTCCCCTCTATGGTTTTTCCCATAGAAGATCGTAGAGGGGAAGTAGTAGCGGACATAATCATAAACGCAAAACACACAGTTAGGGCCCGACCTGATCCATGATTTTGGATCCGGCCGGACCGGACCGGATCCAAAGAGAGATCCGGCCATAGGTGTTTTTGGGGGGGGGGGACAGAGGGGTGCACCCCCCCAATGCCAAAATTTTGGACCCCCCCTAACCGGGCCCCCCTCCCCCAAAGCTCGAGAGCGGCCCGACCTCCACCACCCTAGCCAAGCTAACCCCCCTCCCCCCCTCCCAACCAATTTGCAAGTATATATTTTTATTTACTGTCAAAAGAACGGGTTTTTAGTTAAAAACAGTGTTTAAATACACTTTAGGCCTAAATAGGCTGTTTTAATACATAAAATTCAATATTAGACCTAAAAACACTTAAATTATTGAGTTAAAAAAATTTTGCTAAAAAATTGGACCCCCCTGACCCCCTAAATTTAAACCGGAGCCCAGGGATCGACCCCCCTAAAAAGAGGGGGATCCGGACCCCCCTCCAGACCCCCCAAAAAAGCCGCCCCCGGGGGTGGACCCCCCCCCCCTAGCGGACCCGACCAAAAACACCTATGGATCCGGCCGGATCGGAACCGGATCTGGACCAGATCTGTACTGAATATTTCAAAGTCAATACTATTGTCTAGTAATAAAATAAAATAATAAAAAGGTATTGCATTGGCTTAATCCTTGCCAAATAACCTCAATAAAGCAAAGAAACTTTATAATACGAACTTATCTTTTAACACGATGTTTCAATTACCTGATTTCCTCTTTAAAAATGCCCAAAAGCAAAATCTGGCATTTAGCATATGATAAATGTTTTTATACTGATAACAATCTAGCATCATAGGTCACCGACCTTCGACGGCTCAGGGGGGGGTCCACACCCCGGGGTGTGGGTTCGAACCTCCAGGGGGGGGGGGTCACACCCCGTGTTCTGAAAAGCAGGGGGGGGGGGTCACACCCCGGGTACCATTTTTCTACCAAAATTGACAATTTTTTGACGAAATTTTACCATTTTTTAAGCATTTTTTGGGATTGTCTAGTTAGGGGGGGTGGTCAAAATTGGGCCTTAGGGGGGGGGGTCAGGGTTTAGGGGTTGATGGGGGGTCAAAAATGGGCCTTAGGGGGGGGGATAGGTCTCAGAGGCCGAGGGGGGGTGACCCTCCTTGCTACACCCCCCCCTTCGGTGACCTATGTCTAGCATATGATAAAATAAATGTCTATTCAAAATGTGAAATAAAAAATCTAATTAAGTTTGTCATTAACCAAACATATATTATTTTTTCTGGAATTATTTTAAACAAATATCTGGCATACCTTAGGAGGTATGCGCTTAAAAACCAAAATATTACCAGTGATCGAGTTATAAATAATTGAAAAAAAATACCTATATGAAAATTTCTGAAAAAGTTACCAAATAAATTGTCACGATCCCCTGATAGTATACCAGCCTTATTTTTAAAACTTTTAGCAAATGTTCTAGCTGAGCCTCTAACTATAATTTTTCAAAAACAAACACAAAATCAAAATGCGTAAAATAGAGTAGCTAAACAATAATTTTAAACAGATATTTGATTTAAAAAATGATAGAAACTATTTAATGTTTAAACTCTAGTAAAACAACAAGAAAAAAAAATTGCATAAACTTAAATATATAGACTCAAAACTCTAATTTGTGTGCAATATAGATTTTATTAAAAAACAAATATACAAAATACAAAACAAATTAATATATAAAAAAAGCTTAGAAATAAAATTAAATAGAATTAAAAAAATCAAAAACATAAACCAAAAATAAAAAATCCCATCATGCATGGGTGAAAACTATAGCTGGGCAGGGGGGGGGGGTTGGGTGGGTTAACACTTAACACCCCCCAAATTCTGAGAAGAGGGTTTGGTTTAACCCCCCACTCAGAAGTGAGGGAGTGGAGAAAAGGTTAACCCCCCAATTTTGAAAAAATGAAGAAAAAATGTCTTTAAAATGACTTCCAACTGCTTCCACACTTACGTTTTGAGGTCAAAATGAATGTTTTAAACAGTAAAAAGCTCAAAAATGCAATAAAAAAAAGGCTTTTTGACCTAAAAATTAGCGTTTTTACCTACTTTTTCTTTAAAATCGAAAAAATAGGGGTAAAATGCACTCCAGAAAAAAACGATATGGGTATTTTGCGTTTCTCGGATTTACCCCCCTAATTTGGGGTTTGATCCCCCATTCCGAACCAACTGGCCCAAATCGAAAAAAATATGGGTAAAATCGAAAAAATATGGGTAAAATGTACTCCATAAAAAAACAATATGGGTATTTTGCGTTTCTCGAATTTAACCCCCCTAATTTGGGGTTTAATCCCCCCAATCCGGACCAACTGGCAAAAAAAAATTTGTAAAATCGAAAAAAATATGGGTAAAATGCACTTCAGAAAAAAACGATATGGGTAGTGCATTTAATTTCAGTACTTTTTCGTTTTTCCAATGTAACTTTTCACTGTATGGCCTGATTTTTATGTTTGATAGCTCATTTTAAAGCTTTTACGATACTGCGTTGCGTCATAAAAGTTTCAATGTACAAAAGTTGCTTTTTACTTAATTAAATAAGTTTAAAAAAAAATGGAAAATTGCCGAAATTAAATGTATGCATTTAATTTCGACACTTTACAAACAATCGATTGTTTCTCAGTAAAAAAATCATCATTTTCAAAAATTTAAAAACCTATCATTATCTCCAGACAGTTTTCTTTAATTTAAGCTTTTACTTGTTGTTCAACGTGTAACTGGAAAAAATTTACAGCAAAAATGCTACATGATATCAAAATGAGCAAAATTAGGGAAAAAAGTGCATTTAATTTCGGCACTTTTTAAAAAGACCCCCTTAATCGAGTTTAAGTGCAGTGCTATGACTCCTACACATTTCAACGTTGTCTTTTAACTATTTACAACTACAATTTACCACCCGACCACTAAATTTAACCCGTTTTTACCTACAGCAATAGTGTGCCGAAATTACACTATTTTATTTTATAACAATTGCTCACCACAGACGCAACGTAGAACCACGGGGACTAAAAATTCGGAAAATAGACTAATTTTTACCAGGACAGTTTAGTTTTTAAATCAATTTATTGCATAATCATGAAATGCCCATGTTCTAAAAACGAGTAACATTTTTTAAAATTATAAATCACACAATTTCACATGAAAATATCATAACATAACAAATAAAAAGCTCACGACAGTCATCTATATATAATTAGCTTTCATTTGAGCTATCAAACGTCGTATTCCGTCCAGGATTACCAAAGATATAGTCCAAAATCAAAAATGCCCAATTGAGAAAAGTGCCGAAATTAAATGCACTACCTTATGGGTTTTTTGCGTTTCCCGGATTTTCCCCCCTAATTTGGGGTTTTTTAATCCCCCCACTCCGGACCAACTGTCCTAAATCGAAAAAAATGGGTAAAATCAAAAAAATATATAAGTAAAATGCACTCCAGAAAAAAAAACGATATGGGTATTTTGCGTTTCTCGGATTTAACCCCCCTAATTTGGGGTTTAATCCCCCCCACTCAGGACCAACTGGCCCATGTATGGAGGGTTATACCCCCTCCCAAAAATCCTGATTATAGCCAAACCCCCCACCTCTACAATTGAGGGGTACCCTGGACTGGACACCCCCCTAAAATTTGAAGGGTCCTAGTACAAAAAACGCTAAAAACGGAGTATTTGAGGTATACCCCAAAAATTTTTTTGGGACACCCCCTCAAATTTTGGGGGTCGGGTATACCCCTAAAATCCGGGAGGCTGCTCACCTATGATAAAAACATTAATCCTATGGCTATGGTCAACATTTGTGGTGGGAGTGTCAAAATAAGATAAAATAAAAGTAATGTTTTTATATTCCTGTAAAAAAACTCAGATCCATCCAAGATCCTGGTTTAAAAAAAAGATCCGGTTTCACCGGACCAGACCGGATATATGGTTGGGCCATAGATGAACACGGTCAAAAAGCTAGAGGGTGTTTAACCTAGGTAAATGACATTTCAGAATATAGGGGGGATTCCTAGGGGGGGTCGAACCTCTCTAGCTTTCTAGGGGGGTCGACCCGGGGTGGAAGATTTTTAAATCTAGAGGGGGGTAAGGTGGGGTCCAATTTCCGAAACAAAATACTTTTAAACCATTAAATGTATAATAATAGTTTTTTTAAAAGATAATACCACATTTGATTTAACAATAGATGTAACTGAACGAAGAACAA
>JASAMX010022559.1:0-29100 GCA_030248175.1 Microlaimidae sp. YZB2_3
GTTTGTGATCTACTTCGTTCAGTTACGTATTGCTCTATATGGTGATTCGTTTACACAATGACCTAATCACACAGCACTGTTGCATTTTTTTAGTCTGATAAAATGTCAATTGAAAAAAATGATACTCACAGCAATCTTCGACAAGCGCAAAATTGCCACTTTTAACATTTATAGTTGTTTCTTACACGTACAAATATAACTTTTTAATTAAAAAGTGACGATTAATTTTTTTAATAATAAATTTTTAGTAATATTATTTTTTAGGAAAAAGTATACCCATTGAATAGTGAGTCCAGCAAAAATAAATCACAACGGATTTTTAAAGCTTGCAGAAAAAAAACTAAAACTCCTGATGGCAGTTCATCATGTAGTAGTAACTTATCATTTTTTTATTATTATTTTATTTCCTTTTTTCTATTAGAGGGTTTATATTACTTCAAGACGCTGGTATCATAGTATATAGTAGTATTATAGTTATCATAGGTCATTTTAAACGATAACAAAAAACCCGTATGATATTTTTCCGTCTAACATAAAGTAGTCAATAGGTGTAGGATATGTATGGTAAGAAATTTTATTATCTTATAATTTTTAAATTATCTTAATTTAGGATGTTAGGTTCCTTTTGATATACTACATTGTTGCATTAATTCTTGTAATAACCTGTAGCCTCAATAAAATACTACATATACTCTCTGTTTTTTAGGGATACTGGGAAAATTGTGAGAAAAAAATTTTCGTTTAAGCTCTTATAACTTCTAAACTCGCCGCTATCAATATTGCAAATATCTCAAGTTAAGGTTCTTAAGCTTTGGCTACCTCCTAGGAAAAAAATGTTTTCAAAAATTTTGGGGGTTAGCCCCAAAACCCCCAAATTTAAGGGCAATTTTTTCAGCCAAATTTCTTACTTTTTACCATATGAATCCTTACGTCTGAAAATCTTTGTGCAATTGCCCATACTTTCCTGGGCTAAAAAATATAAAATTTCTTAGGGGTACCCTACCTGGGTTTTTGTAAAAATGTAAAAAAATGTAAAAAAAAAACCTTTAACGATTTTTGTAAAAATCGTTTTTTTTGGACAAAAACTGCATTTTTTGGCATAATGCTCAAGAACTGTTAGAGCCAAAGGTTTAAAACCCAAGGGGGTTTCTGCTAAATTTTATGCCCTAACTTTGGTTTGGTTACAGTCCAAAAAAAATTATGGCACTGCAATGGGTAACCCTTAGAAATGTTAATTTTTGACACAGCCCTTCTACATAGACGAGTAATATTCATTTTAAAGCTCTCGGCGTGCTGATTTACAAAATATAAAAAAATTGCTCTAAAATGTTGGTTAAATAAAATACGAACACCTTTGCATCCCTAAAATTAGTAAGGGCTGATTTTTTTTAATTAATTATAAGCACTCTGGTCTAAACCCGTTCTTTAATCGGAAATTGTTTAGTGTTAGAAGGTCTCAAAAAGTCAACCAACCAGAATTTGAATTTTTGGCAACCAATGAACGCAGAGCCGGCCATAACAGCAAAGGAGATAATTTTCATGAACGCCCATTCTTTGCGCTGATTGGCTGCGCTAGCGGAGGGTCGTTTCCTGAAAGTGACGTGAGCAATCGTCAATTCGTCAATTCGGCGAGCGCACTCCCTTTCCTGGGCAATCGTTACTTCCGCGCTCTCCCTTTCTTCGCGCGAAAGTGACGATTGCTCACTTCACTTTGACGGAACAACGCTTCACGAGCGCAGCCAACTAGCGCAAAGAATGGACGTCCATGAAAAACATGTGTTCCATGAGTTTGTTAGGGCGAGACGTCTAAAAGGCGGGAATATTTAGCTCCTTCGACAACCTATCCCATGGAGCAAAATGTGATCACGAGATAACGAATACCATATGATATTTTGGAGCTCTTAAAATGCCAGGGTGTGTTTATATTTATTTTTAAGCTCTATGAGTGCTGATTCCAAAAATACTAATTTTAAGTTAAAATTTTTATGGTTATCTGATTTACACTGATTTATAAAATATATATTTTATTAACTTTTGTTTAGTGGTTACGTAGTTTTGCACCCATCAATTTACGCCCTAAAATTTGTAAGGGGGGATTTTATTATAATACTGTCATGTTTGTACTCATATAAAGCTGTCGACACGCTGATGTTAAAAATATTATTTTTAACTCGATTCAACCAATGGTTAATATTTTTACAAACCACAATGCACCAAAAATTTTTAGGGGGTTGGTTTTATATATTTATTGTAATACCGTCTTGTTTATACTCATATAAAAGCTTTCGAACTGATGTCAAAAATATTATTTTTAACTCGATTCAATCATACTTACCATTTTACTATTCAAAATGTACTACCTAAAATATTTGAGGATATTTTGTGGGTTGTAAAAATGGTAACCATTGGGTGAATCGACTTAAAAACAATGTTTTGACATCAGCTTGTCGAGAATTTTGATGTAAGTACAAACATGACGGTATTATAATAAAATCACCTCTTCAGAATTTTGGGGGTACATTGATTGGTGCCAAATTGCGTAACCACTGAATAAAATTTAATAAAAAAAACTATATATTTTTTAAAATCAATGCGCCAAGAGCTTACATATGAGTATAAACACATCATTTAAAATAACAAATTTAGGGGTATTTGAGCCTATGTAAAAATGTAGCCATAAATGTAATCAGCACGCATAGAACTTTCAAATAAATATAAACACGGCTTATAAATAATAAAAACAAAAAAATCACCTCTAACTAATTTTGGGGGTAGAAAGGGGTCTGTATTTGGTTACCAAACAATTTAGAGCAAATTTTTTTATAATTTTGAAATTAGCACGCCAAGGGCTTTAGAATAATACATTACTCGCCCATGTAGAGAGGCTGTGTCAAAAGTTGACATTTTAGGGGTCTTTCATTGCAGTGCCTTAGGGCACAAAATTTTTTCCCACAGTCACCAAAAGCTGGGCATAAAATTAGACAGATATCTCTCAGGTTCTCAAACCTGTGGCTCAAATATTTTTTAAGGATTAAACCAAAAAGTGGATTTTTGCCCCCCATACAAACGATTTTTGTAAAAACCGTAAAATTGACCCCCTTTAACCCCTCGGGTACCCGACCCAGGCAGGTTATTCCAAACAAGTTATATAGTTTTAAGCTCAAGAAAGCATGTGCAATCTGCAAAAAAATTTTAAAACGTAAGGATTTATATGGTAAAAAGTTAGAAATTTGGCTGAATAAAATTGCCCCTAAATTTGGGGGATTTAGGGCTAACCCATATATGGGCACGGGGGGGGGGGGGGGTTGGGGGCGGGTTTTTTGAGGGGATTTGGAGTGGAGTTGACCATCCCCTCCCAATTTTGAGAAGAGGGTTTAACTCCCCTCCACTTAGAAATGGGGGGGGAGAAAAAGTTAAACCCCTTCAATTTTGGAAAAATTAAAAAAATATGTCTTCAAAATGACTTCTAACTGCCTGTAAATTTAATTTTTGAGGTCAAAATAATTGTTTTAAACAATTAAAAGCTGAAAAATGCAATAAAAAAGGTTGTTTCTTTATCTATTTTTTTTAAATTGAAAAAGGATATGGGTAAAATGCACTCCAGAAAAAAAACGATATGAGTATTTTGCGTTTTTTAAGTTTTAACTCCCTTCTAATATGGGGTTTAACCCATACATGGGCACGGGGGAGGTTGGGGGGATTAACCTTCCAAATTTTGAGAAGGGGGGTTTAACCCCCCCCCTCAGAAGTGAGGGGGGGGAGAAAAAGTTAACCCCCTAATTTTGGAAAAATCAAGAAAAAAATATCTTTAAATATGACTTCTAACTGCCCCCAAACTTAAGTTTTGAGGTCAAAATGAATGTTTTAAGCAATAAAAAGCTCAAAAATGCTATAAAAAAGGCTTTTTGACCTAAAATTAGCGTTTTTTACCCATTTTTTTTTCAAATTCGAAAAACGATATGGGTAAAATGCACTCCAGAAAAAAACAATATGGGTATTTTGCATTTCTCGGATTTTAACCCCCCCTAATTTGAGGTTTAACCCCCCCACTCCGGATCAACTTGCCCATGTATGGTTTAACCCCCCTCGTAATTTGGGGTTTAACCAACCCTATCCATAGCCGACCCGCTTCTGCTCTAAAAAATTTTTCTTTGATTTTGATTTTTTTGATTTAGCAAGTGAAGAACCTAAAACAGCAAAAAAAGCTTCAGAAAAATCGAACAAGAGCAAATACGACACATTAAACTTATATTTATATTTACCAAAACGGTTAAAAAATGAACAAAAAAACAATGAAAAAGAAAAGCCATTAAAATATAACCAAAGTATGATATCTAATCAAGGTGTATTTATTAAATTTTATGCTTCAAATGGTCTTTTAATAAGGTAGTCCTTTTTAGAAAATCTCAATTCCGGTTCCAGTTCCGATGTTCTGAGTGCTCCGTAGTTCCTATGGTGAATTCACAGCACTTTATCCTGATTTTGTAACGTTTATGGTGATTTTGGCCTATAGTGAATTTGTCAATGGTGTTCTGATACAGAAAAAACTAAAACTAAACTAAACTGCACAGCTAAACTAAAACTTTAACTCTGCAATAACCTATTTTTTTATTCATTCCGTTGCCAAAATTTGGTTTTTAACAGTTTAATAGTATCAATAGAACATGTATTTTTTGCCTACACAACGCGAAAAACTCTACCGACAATATTCTTAATTTATTATTTATGGTTGAAACGGTAAATGCACGTCTTTATTGTCAGGGTGTATATTAAGTAAGTTCTCTACTTGGTTGGTCGTGTTTGATTTGGCTAACCAAAAGCGCCATTCCCACTCTGGTGAGATGATTGCCATAGTATAACTTGTATGCATAGTGCCTTGACGTGGGGAATCCTAGGTCTTACCGTGTGACCATTTCTGTCTAGCCTACAAGCGGAGGCAGCGTATTGTTTTCTTTCAAAACATAAAAACTAAAATTATACTTTAAATCATCATGGTGGCGCAACTTGCAAAATTTTTAAATAAAAATAATAATTTTTTTGGTTAAAAAAAAGTCTTCTTGCGGTAAGATCACCTACTAAACGCAGGCCTAGGGACTTAATGTGAGATAGTCCATTAACATCCTTAAAGTGTAATCTTACACTTACACTTTTGTCTATGTTTTTATCTTTATTTCTTTTATCCTTGTATACTATTTATTTATTATATATTTAGTTTACCTTTAGCTTAGTTTTATTGATCATTTCGTTTTCAATAAAATTCTTTATTTTATATTATTATCTTAAGCAAGGATGTCAAACTCACATCTTCTTCCTGCAGTACCCTAGTAGGGGTGGGCTTTGACTAAAGCTCTACACCAACAACGTGCTGGTATAGAGTATAAGCGGTCATATGAAATACCCATAGCCGACCCGCTTCTGCTCTAAAAAATTTTTCTTTGATTTTGATTTTTTTGATTTAGCACGTCAAGAACCTAAAACAACAGTAAAAGCTCCAGTAAAAACGAACAACAGCAAATACGACACATTAAACATGTATTTATATTTACCAAAACGGTTGAAAAATAAACAAAAAGACAATGAAAAAGAAAAGCCATTAAAAATAAACCAAACTATGAAATCTAATCAAGGTGTATTTATTAAATTTTATGCTTTAAATGGTTCTTTAATAAGGTAGCCCTTTTTAGAAAATCAATTCCGGTTCCAGTTTCGGTGTTCTGTGTGCTCCGCAGTTCCGCCCATCACTAATATGTATGTATATTATATTTATATGTATGTATATATTATATAAATATATATATATATATATATATATATATATATATATATATATATATATATAAGTATAGAATAGAATCCCCATGGCAAAATTTACCATAATGTACTGTTAATTCTCAATAACTAATTTTTTTTTAAAAACTTAGTTTTAACCATAAAAGCACTAAAGTTATTTTAATTTTTTTCCTAAGCTTAAGCAGAGCCTTAAAATCAAGCTATATTTTATCATGATAAATTTTATTACTATTTTTTAAGTGTCAAAATTTAGAGGAAATAATGCAAAGGCATATTTATGGTGAATTCACACCACTTTATGGTGATTTTGTAACGTTTATGGTGAATTTGGCCTATGGTGAATTTGTCCATTGTGTTCTGATACGGACCCCATTTTTTGTGTTGGAAAATACTCCCAGTAAGAAATTTCCCTTTTTTCTTGCTTTATTCTTAGAGCATTTTTTAAGGCTAGTCAATTTTTTTGCATTGAATTTAAAATAAATATCCTAATAAACTAAAACTTTAGCTGTGCAATAACCTATTTTTCTATTCATTCCGTTGCCAAAATTTGGTTTTTAACAGTTTAATAGTATCAATAGAACATGTATTTTTTTGCCTACACAACGCGAAAAACTCTACCGACAATATTCTTAATTCATTATTTATAGTTAAAACGGTAAATGTAAATCTTTATCGTCAGGGTGTGTATGAAGTAAGTTCTTTACTTGGTTGGTCGTAGTTGATTTGGCTAACCAAAAGCGCCATTGCCACTCTGGTGAGATAATTACCACAGTATAAGTTGTATGCATAGTGCCTTAACGTAGACGGGGGTCCTAGGCCTTACCGTGTGACCATTGCGGCCTAACCTACAAGCGGAGGCAGCGTATTATTTTCTTGCAAAACATAAAAACTAAAATTATACTTTAAAACATCATGGTGGCATCATCATCATCATGATATAAAACTCACATCTTCTTCCTGCAATCAGCTAGTAGGGATTTGACTAAAACTCTACATCAACAACAGTGTTGGTATAGAGTATTAAGCGGTCATATGGAATATGCATAGCCGGCCTGCTTCTGCTCTAAAAATTTTTTTATTGTTTTGACTTTTTTGATTTAGCAAGTCACGAACCAAAAACATCAATAAATGCTGCAGTAAAAACGAACAACAGCAAATACGATACATTAAACTTATATTTATATTTACCAAAACGGGTGAAAAATGAACAAAAAGACAATGAAAAAGAAAAGCTATTGAAAAATAACCGAACTATAAAATCTAAACAAGGTGTATTTATTAAATTTTATGCTTCAAATGGTCCTTTAATAAGGTAGTCCTAGGGCTATGCTGCACTGGGTTGTATCAAAAGTAATGTATGATATTGTGTAAGGTGATTTGAACCGCAACCTTTTATTTTATATGGGGAAATTAGGATTTATAAACAAACAAATAAATAAACATTAACAGTTTGATTTTTGTCTAATTATTGCTTATCGCAAAGTACACATTTTTTTTATAATTAAAACAAGTTTTTAGATTTAAGCTTTTTAAAACAAGATCGTAAATTTTTAAAAAACTTACAAGAATTATGAAATATGTGTTTCTGATATTTTATTTTTACATTTGCCAAACTTTTTTTTAATTATTATATTTTTCGGTAAAAAGTTTTTTTTAGCTTTTAGCTAAAATCCAGTAACTATTTTTTCTTTTGCGCGTTTTCATGGGGTTACTTGGATCACTTTGGTTTAGGAAAAAATTGATTAAAACTTTTGGGCACTTGTCTTTAGTCTCCTTCGGCCCCCAGGGGTCATCTCCCCAAAAAAATGTTAGCTTACAAAAAAGCGCTAAAAATGTCGCACATTTGGTGCGTAGTTTTCGTTGATTTGAAACTACACCACAAGAACACGAAGCGTACAAAACATATGGGATTTTGAACAAAACACTGAGTGAAAAAAACCTGAAAACCGGCCGATTGTTTCAATTATGCTCAATTTTTTAGGAAACACTCGGAAAAATTTGTTTTAACAGCATACCGAATAGCGTTTTTTTACTAATAAACACTAATAAAAAAGCTTTGCTTTTCGAACGTCTAGTTGTTTTTACCGTATTGACAGTAGTAATAGCGTCATTCATGAACATCATTTTTTTAGTGTTTAGTGATAGCGAAAAGTCTACTCTACATAGTGATATAAACATCATAGTAATACGTTTTTGAGATATAACATTTTAAAATTTAGGTTTTTTCGCCAGTCTGAAACAATTTTTAAGAGACTATTTAATAGGTAATAATAACAAAAATATATAATATACCGAAAAATGTACAACTCCTATATAAAAAAAGTACGGAAAAGTACGCAATTATAATGAGTCTCTCCATTTAAATGGCACTCTCCATTAAAGTGGCATAGTAGTAATTTTAATTCGGCCAGTTAAAATGGAGAGGAAGCCATTATAATAGACAATTATTGATTTAATTTCACTTCATATATACTTACAAGTGAAATACTGTCCGGGCCGCACGAGTTTTTGCGTGTCGGTCTAATACTGTCTAACACGGTAAAATTCATGCGACCCGGACAGTTTTAAACCTGTGAGTATATATAAAGTGAAATTAAATGAATAAATGGCTATTGTGATGGCTTCCTCTTTATTTTAACTCGCCGAATTAAAATGACTACTATGTCATTTTAATGGAGAGTGCCATTTAAGTGGAGCTCATTACAATGGCATACTTTTTTCCGTACTTTTTTATATAGGAGTTGCACATTTTTCGGTATATTATATATTTTTGATAATAACACCATTTTTTTTCTTTTGTAAATAATAAAAGAATAATTATTTTTACATTAAATTTTATCCCAAAGAATTTTAAAAATAGAACACTAGATTATAAAATATTGTGATATTTTGTATAAAAAATCGCAAAATTGAGAAAATTGAAGAAATTTTAAAGCCGAGGAGAATTTATTTTGTGTAAAGTTTATGTAATTGAAAACCATTAGAAATGGATATTAAATTTTTCCAAAATTAAATAACTTTTATGTATGATCCAAAGATAATTAAAGTTTTGTTTTTAAAATACTATAAATAAGCAATGAGGTCGTTTAGAAAAATATGCATATTTTTGTGGACCTTTTTGTGGATACCAAATTTTAAATACACCTAAACGAAACAGAAAATTTGAAAATAATTCAAATAGGAACGCAAATAAGATGTAATCCAAAAAGAACAAATGAAAAAATTAAGAAACAACCTTGCAGTAATAATTATAAAACTGGCTAAAATGAAAAAAAGTATTGTTTACAATTTACTAACATTGTTTACCTGCAAGAATACATAAAATTAATTATTTAAAAACATAAGAATGGGAAACTAAAACAACTACACGGGATATGTGTGTATTCTAATCTGTGCGCATATTTTAGTTTAATTTAAGAAAAAAATGCATGTCATACTAGCATCCATAGATGTACCGTATAGTTTGTTCTCCGTTTCTCATTCTTGTTTTATTTAATTAGAATTTATGTATTTTTGTTGCTGTGATGTTTTTTTAAATTGAAAGTTGTGGTCAAAATAAAATAATATATAAATTGTTTAAGAAATTAAAGCACATTTTATTATTATCGTGGGAATTTATTTAGGGTTTGCTTCAAAAAAACTCCTTTTTACTGAATTTTTTCTTTAGACACAATTTTTTTCTTTAGACACTCAAATCAAAAATGAAATAATATTTCTTAAATTTATGTCGGTGTGTAATATGCCTTAATAATCCAAATTGACTAAAAGGCAATATAATACAAAACCACGTAAGAATTTTAAGAACTCTGAAATGTCATATAGTACATGTATCTGTGATCACGTCATATATGTTTTGTTCTATGGAAACGGTTGTGGGATGAGCTAAAAATTGAAGATCTTAGCTAATTAGCTGAAACTGATTGTATAACATTATAACTCTATGAAGATCTTTAACACTGAACAATTTCCGTTTAAATATGAAGGTTTTGACCATCGTAACCCACTTACAACAAGAATTTTTTCATATCGCAAAACCTGATGAATTTGAAAAGTTCTCCTGTGCCAATTTGTAAAACTCTTACAAAATTTACATAATATTAGAGGAGTAAAAACCAGAAGAAGAAAATTGTCAGTGTTTTTCATTGATAGTAGGCTAAACTTAGAACAATTGCTGTTTTAAAAATTTGAACGCTATTTACGGCGATTGTTGAACAACTGATCAATAAATCGATCAATTCAAACAATCCAATAAACTCGCCGTCAAGCGTTGCATTATAATTGTCTGCTCATTTTTGTGGAGCTAATGAAAAAATTAATTTTGCCGGGATTATTTTCAGTTTTTGAAAAGTCCATGTTGACAAATTTTAATAATTTACCGGGCGTTTACTTTTTTCTAATTTTAGAAAATCGGCAATCGATGTGGAGGTTTCGAAACGTCGGTTACAGTTTAGTATTTACTGAAATTACGATGGGTGCTCGGAAAATTATTTACAAATAATTTTGCAAAGTGTCAGAAGGTTAAAAACACTCAGTCTGGTTGAATTATTTCATTACTTTATACTTAAAGACTTACTTTTCAGCTTATTTTATTGAACTATAACAATAACACGACGGTTTTAAGGTTTTAATTTTAAGCTATGATATGATTTGCATATGGTCTTTCATCCAAAAAAAAAGACAAAGTTAAAACTTAGCCACACTGAGAAATCAAGTTTTTGAACGCATTGTCAATTTAGTTATGGTTCTGTTTCCTAGAAGAATAAAATAAAATAACCGGGTAAGGACAGATCTTAAAAGTTTTCCAGTAGGCCAGCAGGCAGAAATACAATGTACAAAAATACTTTTCGAAAAACCATTCTTAAATTTTTATTTGTTTATAACTGATAAACAAAATTAACTTAAATTAGCTTGATTTTAAAGTAACTTTTTCGAAACAATTTGGAATTTTCTTCTATAAATTTTTATTTAATTTTTATTTAAAGGATGTTTTAGGATTTGTCGTAGTTATATTTGCGAGTAAAATTAAATACATTTGAATTTGTAAAAATAAAATCAGCGTCATTTTACTCGGTTTTAATTTTTAATTTAATTTAATGTACTGTAAACAAAATTTTAAGAAATTGTTTGAAAAACTTTAAAGTGACTATATTTTATGTGAATTCACCCATTTTAAGCAAATTAAAATTTTTCCTTGCGGTAAACAAAGTTTTTCTGCATGTCGACCTTAAACAAAAAAATTCCGCGCATGATAAGGGTAAAAACTGTAGAAACACAATTAAATGTTTTAAATGGTAAAAAATCATTGTTCATAAAATTTATTTTAAACTTAAACATATCAATTGTACTTATAATTATAATATAGAAAATTTAGGAAGAAGTCATTGAGATCGCTATCGATCAATGCGGCCAAGCCAACGAACGAAGAATTGCGTTTATTGACAAAAATAACGACTTGTTCCTGGCGTCCGCGAAAACGTTTGGAACAGGACAAAAAATTGCTAAATTAGGTAAGCAAAGACCTTAATTTTCCCATATATAATATTTAATTAACATGACAAAATCAGTATGCTACTCGTATATTATTTCCTATAAAAATAAAATACTTCAGAATGTAGGTAAACTTTTTTATTTATATATAAAAGCATAAATATCGCTTGTATATGCAAAACTGATTCATTTCAGGTTTCATGATTCAAAATGTTCGATTTAATGATAGTACTAATAATAAAAAATATATAACATATTATGTTATATATTTTTGTTAATATGATGGTGGCATTACAGCATAACAAGCTTCTTCAACAACAACATTAATTTTGCGACTTAATCGCCGCCAACACAAACTATAATTCTAACAAAATATCAACATACATAGCTATCTGAAATGACCTTAAAAGCTAAAAAAGAGCGCTTATTTAAGTCGGTTTTAAAACTTTTCTTGAATGCGTCCAAAGAATCCATAGTTATTTGAGACCGGAGTAGATTGTTCCAAGGTGTAACCACCCTATTTGCAAAAAAAATATTTTCTTGTATTAATTCGGCTATCTTCAACAGCCAATTTAAAAAGATGACCACAGGTGGGTTACAGGTTAAACTTAAAAAAATCATTGACCTGCAAATTGCTTAAGCTATGTATTATTTTAAAGCACTCATATAAATCAGTTTTGTCTCTTCGGTCCTTTAATTTTTCTAAACCTAGGTAATCCAGTTTTTGTTCATAACCAACAGGTAGCAACTTGGATTTATAAAATAACCTCCTAGTGAAATTTCGTTGCTTTTTTCTAAAATGTTTATATCTTTTTGTATATAGAATTTCATATCATGAGATATATAAGCACCTAGGTCACGCACCAATTCTGTGGTTGCAAGTAAATTATTACCAAGCTTATATTTACAAATTAACTCTTTGCTATGATTTTGAATATGAAGAACTTCACATTTATGATCTAATAATTGCAATTGCCAGTCTTGTGACCAGCTGTATATTCTATCTAAATCTTTTTGAAGTCTTAAGTTTTGAATGTGGTAGTCTTTAGATGAAGATTTTACAAACAACTTTATATCATCTGCAAAGAGCCCAATTCGTCAGTACCTAACACAATCAACAATATCATTAATATAAATAAGAAAGAGAAATGGACCCAAAATTTTTGTTTTGGGTCCATTTCTCTTTCTTATTCAGATTAATGATATTGTTGACTGTGTTTACAGGAAATGATTTGGAAACTGAGTAATTAATTACAACTTTAATATCCCGCCTAACTTAAAATTCTTTTATCCGTTTTAAAAATTTACCAGAAACACCATATTTTTCTAGCTTATATAACAATTTTTGATGTGACACGGTGTCAAATGGCCTTGGCAAAATCCAAGTATGACATCAATTAGAAGTTTTTATTTCAGTGCCTGCGTCCACTCATTAAAAGTTTTGAACATCTGTGTTATTGTAGAAATTTTTACCCAAAAACCATGTTGAAACCTTGACAAAATGATATGAAAGTCAGGTGTTCGAGACAATTTGTTTGGGAGCATTTTAGGGCTTTAAATACCTTTTTTGTAGTAAATACCATGTTGTCTAATTTCTCAATATTTGGTGGATTAAAATTTGGTAAAGTATTATCATCATCAGTAAAAACGGAAGCAAAGTAATTTCCAAAAAGTTCAAATTTTTCAGACAGACTTCAGCTACAAAAGTTCCATCGTCTTTTTTAATTGGTGGGATAGCTTGTATTGTTTTAGTTTTACTATTAACAAGTTTATAAAAATTGTTTAAACCCTTTTATTTTAGAATTTTTGTTTGTTTATTGGTGTTAAAATCTCTAACTTTATTTTTGTATTCTTTGCAAATTTTTTGTACTCTGATCTTGATTTTTCATCAATATTACGCTTATGCCAAAGATTTTCTTTTGATTTTGTATAGTTTTCTTATATGTATTGGATATTTTACAATTTTTTCATGTTTGTAAACAATTTTTTTTCAAGGAGATTTCTATTGATTCCTAACAAAAAAATATCCTTGAATCTCTGCCAAGCATTTTCTACTCTGCCACATTCCTCAAATAAGTACAAACTTAGGGCTGGTCCATACTTATGACAAAACGTCCTTTGGACAAAGTCCAAAGGACAATTTTATAAAAGCCAAAACGTCCTTTGGACAAGCCAAAACGTCCTTTGGACTTTTGCCTTTGGACGAAGTATGAACGCTACTTAGAATTTGTCTAAGTATGAACTTAGAATACTTGGACTTTGTCCAAAGGACAAAATCCAAAGGGAAAAGTCTAAAGGACAAAAGTATGAATACGTTGTCCTTTGAATTTTGTCCTTTGGACTTTGTCCTTTGGACTTTTTCCTTTGGACTTTTCCCTTTGGACTTTTCCCTTTGGATTTTGTCCTTTGGACTTTGTCCAAAGGATAAAAGTCCTTTGGACTTTGTCCAAAGGACGTTTTGTAATAAGTATGAACCAGCCCTTAGCATATCATAATCTGCTTTTAAAAAATGAGGTATACACATTTCTTGTATACACATTTCCTTCAACTGCTTATGTAGACCGTAAATTGTTGTCTAAATCTGTCATGTAAAAAGAAGTTTAGTATGTTATTTTTTAGTTAAGGACAAATATTTATCAACAACTAATAATTACTTCAATTTATGAATTTCAAATTTCTACAAACACACACGCGCGCGCATGAACGCACGCACGCACGAGTTCCACCACATCAATACATGATCGTCCGCGCAACAAACAAAAATGACTAAAAAATAGAAAAATAAGTTTTTTGCTGCAAAATTTAGGAAAAATGGTTGCAGTAAATGTTGCTTTTGAAATTACACTGTAGTCTCATTAAAAATATGTCCAGAAACAAAGCATATCCAACAGCCATTTTTATTAAAAATTAAACTGAAAAAATTTGGCATGAAAATTCTGAACAAATTTTCACCAGAAAAAACTATCATTAGGTAGGTTTTTTTTAAATGTTTTGTGTTTTTGGCATAATTTTATGTAGTTTTTTTATTCAAATAAAAACGTATTATGTTTTTAAGATAATATAATAGAAATATTTAGAAACAAAAATAACGTGTACAACGTAAGGTACAACTAAAATATAATAAAAAATTTGCAGTAATAACTTTTTTAAATCCCACCCGTTAAATAAGTACTTAAAATAAAGGTGCTTTCATAAATTTAGTTTGAATATCAAATTACACTCATTTATTTGTGGTAAACAAAATTAAAAAATATTCTAAATTGATATTCAAATTTGCTATGTTCCTGGTGTCAAATGCAAGGATTCTTATCATCAGTAGTGATTATCATATCATCTCCAATATCACGCTTTGAAATTTTGGGCATTTAAAGCAAATAAGCTTGGTAGCTCGCTAGCTCCATTGCTCCGCTCCATAAATGAGCGATTTTAATTAAGCTTTTTAACCTTTAAATACATTTAAAAATTTTCTATGTGCATTTTTAAGACTATTTCTGTGTTGAATCAAATTTATTTTAGAAACAAATTATGACAGAAATAATCTGCAGCTTGATGATATTATTTTTGCTATGACGTAAAGCGCAGACACAAAGCTTATGTGCCGCCGTGTGGAAGAATCAGCTTTAACTTAAGATTAAATAGACTAATCAACATGAGATTTAGTAGACATGTGTAACTCATGATGGCTATCAACTGTTGATAATAGTTTTTATGTAGCGTCAAACGTAAAATTTATAGCTGATTTTTCCACTCTGCAGCGCATTAGATAGGTGGTGGCGCTTCACGCCACAACAAAATTAATATCAATAATCAATAAGTCATCATTAATTATATATATATCTACCAAATTTCATGTTTATTAGTCTATTTAATCTTAAGTTATGGCTGATTTTATTCACTCAGTGGCGCACTACGCGGCGGCGCTTTACACCACAATAAAATTAATATTATCAATCGATAACCCTTCATTAATTACATTATATATAAATATATATATATATATATATATATATATATATATATATATATATATATATATATATATATATATATATATATATATATATGTATATATATTATGTATATATATATATATACCAAATTTAATGTTGATAAAAATATTTAGTCAAACGTTATTCCTGTTTCTGTCACGCGGCGGCACTTTACGCCGCAGCGCGAGCCACGCTCGCCGGAATTATTTTATTTAAAAGACACTACATCATCAAATAATTTAACTAAACGTAATGTTTTTTATCGGTTAAGTTGTAATGACTGTGACTCATTTTATATTGGTAGAACGCAACGTAATTTTTTCGTCCGTCTTCTGGAACATCAGCGCGACATGGACAGCTTAGCCAATGACAGTGGACTTTCACCAAGCACACTTTTAGTTTTTTTAGGTTTCTAGCGTTTGATAACAGTTATTTTAGTTTGTGTTTTAAAGAAGCTTGTTTTAATTATTTCAACAAAAACAATACTAATCTATTAAATACCCAGTCTAAAGAAATTTGCAATTTAGTGCCTAATGTATATTCGATTTTATTACAAGAATTAGTTCCAGAATAATCTATTTTGTAGTTGTTTTTTATTGTTTCACTTGCTTTCTACTATTCTTTCTCTAAATTTTATAACAAAACGTTGTTTTATTGTTCTTTGATCTTAGAATATTAATTTTATTATTATTTTACGGTTCTTGATAATGTTTTCTTTAACCTGTTACCCAGGGCATTATTTTGATTTATTCTTAATTAGGGGATTATTCCGGTTTTAGAATATCAGTAGCTCTAGGCTATATTATTGAGTAATTTATATCTGAAATTTATTTTATAATGTTATTTACTTATTTGTAACATGGGCGTGTTTTGTAAAAACTTGTGTAACTTTTACAAATCTCCGCCTATTTTTTGTAAAATATACGATAAAGGTTTTCAACTTGTAATACAAGGGGAGCACCTCCGGGCACTGCTCTGTGCTGATTGGTCGCAGCCACGTCATTTCATCTCCGTTGATGAATCCATATTCGCCGTGTCGTATATCCTAAATCCATAAATAGGCCCCAGGGGCCTGTTTCATAAAAACATTTGTAAATTCTAATTTTAAAAATCTCCGCCTATTTTTTGTAAAATACACGATAAAGGTTTTTCGATTTGTAATCCAGGGGGAGCATCTCCGCGCACTACTCTGCGCTGATTGGTCCTAGCCACGTCATTTCATCTCCGCTGACCGATCAATATTCGCGTGTCGTATATCCTCTATTATGTAATTTACAAAAAAAGGCGGATTTTTGTAAAAAGAAAATTTACAAACGTCCTTATGAAATAGGCCCCAGGGAGTGATTTTACGCGTTCGTATTTTTAATTATGTGCCTTTCATTTGAGCGTTTATCATTATATTCGGTTATTGAACTTGTTTGCTAGTTTTAATTTTCAGTTAATTTTAATTTTATTTTTAAGTTTAATTTTAAGTTTTAATGTTTTAGTTTCCCGGACGAAGACCCTATGTTTTATCGGTACAAAACGTTGGAATTTTAATAAAGTTTTAAAAATTGCGTAGTAGCCATGCAAACAGCACATTCTTCGTCTACTTATGACACTCAAGGCAACTCAAAAGGATTTTAAAAGACAATATTCTGTTGGTATTTTTGGTGAATTTTCACAAAAACCAAAGCGAGAAGAAAAGAAAAACAAACACAGATACACAGGAAAAACTCACACACACACTCATACACAAATACACAAAATACAACATCTTTTCACATGCACACACATTAATAGGACCTTCGGACCAGAGGACCTTTGGTGAACCCCACCTTTGGAGAGTGGGAAGAGGGGGTGAGCAAGGCAAGGAGCGTGCCAGAATGGAGCGAACCAGGGTTGAACAAAACCCTGGTTACTGGCAAACGACAACCATAAATTTTAGGGCGGGAAAAGGGTGGCGAAATATCCTTTCCTTTAATATTACCTACACAAAATCAATCCCACACAATACACATCACCAAACTGCCCGCTATGCAAAACAGAAACACACCCAAAACAACATCTTTTCACATGCACACACATTAATACAACCTTGGAACCAGAGGACCTTTGGGCAAACCGCGCAGCGGTTGCTGATCTCATTCAAGAGTGACAAGAGGGGGTGAGCAAAGCGAGGGCGTGCCTTCCAGATGGAAACAACCAGGTTTGAACGAAACTCTAGCTGCTGGCAAATACAACACCAAAAATTTTAGAGGAGGGTTTTTTATAGAAAATTTTTGGAGGAAAAGGTATAACCCCATGACATGACAGTGGCGTAGCCAGGATTTCATTTCGGGGGGGGGGTCTGGGGGAAAAATTTGCCACAAAAGCGGCGCGCAGCGCCGCCGCCTGCGCCGCGTAGTGGTGCTACCTCAGCCGCTGGAGGCGAAATTTTTTGTTAAATATGCACTAAAAACTGCTTAAAAATCGTCCCCTGGTCTTTGCGTAAATATACATTTTGCTTTTGTTTTTTTACCTAATTTCTGCATAATTATGTCTGAACTTTAAAATTATCAGGCGATGAAATTGTATATAACACAACTATCTATTTTCTGATGTCTTTAAATTTTGCGAATGAGTATGGTGTAATTTATAATAATAAATATTTCTGATAATATTAATTTTACTGTATATATATATATAAATCTGACCTTTCCGCGTAGCCGCAAAAATTTTTATATTCATTAATTTCTGATTTTAGAATGCATTAAGATTTGTATTAATTTTTTATAACTCAATATTTGAAAAGTAAAAAAATCTATACAAACTGCCACGCTTCACCATGGCCCCCCCATGGTGAAAACGGGCAACCCCACAAGTGTAAAAACCGTTGTTAAGGGGTTTAAAACAGACATTATCAAACCTACATCTTATAATATAATGAGTTTTAACATCTATATAGTATTGCCATTCAATATCTGAGGCAAAGGCACATGCCATAGCTATGTATTGAATGGTACTATTCATCGAAATTTAAAAAAACTAACAAAATGATTAATTTACACTTCCCGCGAAGCGGGAAAAATTTCAGTTTTTTGGGTATTTTTATGCTTTTGGAACGCATCAGAAATGTTTCTGAATTCATATAAAGAAAAAAAATTTTCTCCCAAAATTCAAAAAACGTAAGGGTCTTACGAAAAAATCCGGCTTCGCCGAATTTCGGGGAAGGGGGGGTAGCCGCCCTCCCCCGCCCCCCCCCCCGCCCCCCTCGCCGCCCCCCCTGGCTGCGCCACTGCCCCATGACCGATGCCTACTTTTTTAAATAGGTAAAATAATTTTGAAAAATGATTCTGATTTTATTTATATGCGTGGGTGAACATTATTCCCTTTTTGCTTTGTTTTATTATAAAACATTTTTCAAATCTGTTAGCTGCTTGCTATACCATAGGCTAATTATTTTAAAGTTATGTATATAATTTAATATCGTTTTAATTTTTTTTTTGTGTGTGGCAGGGTCAGTTTTGTGTGCTGAATGCTTTTAAAATTTTAAATGTGTCAAAAGTTTTATTTCTAAATTATGTTTAAGTGTCATGATTTGTTTGTTAGGCAAGGCAGAAGAGGAAGTTCTTCAAAGGGTCTATGGAATCAGTTTTCCGGATCCAAAACAGCTGAAGGAATGGCAAAAATTTCAAGTATTTTAATTTTTCAGCTTTATTTTTTCATTAAAAATGTTTTTATGGAGAAATATAAATAAAAAATTAATGGCGGATTGTTATGCAAATTTATATTAGTAAGAGGATAAAATAACCTTGTTAATTCAGAAGGGGTTAAAAATTAATATGTTAACAATATTTTTAAAGGTGACCTCCGCCAACTTTTTTGTAGCTATCCTAATAAAAAGGAAAAATTTAAGGAAGAAGCTGCAGCTAGAGATCACAGAAAACTGGGTAGAGATCAGGAGTTGTTTGTTTTTCACGAAATGTCTCCGGGTTCGGCCATGTTTTTTCCACGCGGCACATTTATATACAACGCCCTGGTCCAAATGATACGATCAGAATACAGGTAAGCAACTTTGGTGCCAAACAATCCTTTTGTTTCTTCCGTTTTTTTTGTAATAATTTTGTAAAGATTGTTATTAGTTCAATCATGAACTTTCGGAACAATGCTTAACCGGTACCCGCGATTGCCTTTTCCCCAGTGAAAAGTGTTTTTGTAAATTTATTAATTCCCGTTATTTTCGCTGGTACTCAGAGTGCGTTCGCGCGAACGCACTCTGATTACCAGCGAAAATAACAGGAATTAATACATTTACAAAAACACTTTTTACCGCTGTAACGGGGACAAAGGCAATCACGGGAACGGGTTAATGCTGAAAAATAGCGCTTTTCTTTTGCAAGGATTTTGTTTAATTTTAGCTATAATTGTAATTTTGAGGAATTGTTTAGAAAACGAGGTTATCAAGAAGTGATTTCTCCGAATATTTACAACTCAAAACTGTGGGAAACCAGCGGTCATTGGCAGCACTACGCTAAAAATATGTTTCAGTAAGCTTACCACACGGATTTTATTGTAATATTAACATAACCGAATGATATAAAAAGATTTAAACAGCATAAATTATTTTTTGTATTCATACTATCAGACCTGTGCACGGTCTGAAAATGCCTCCCCCCCCCCCCGTTTTATTGGAGGATTTGCCCCCCCCCCCGTTTTATTGCCCCCCCCCCCCCCCTGCCAAAAAATGAAAAAGTACCCTAAAATATGACGCCATTTTTGACCTATGATGACGCCATCATCGCAAATTTTTTGCAGTTTTTAGCCTATTTCAATGTATTTTAAGCCATTTTAGACCTATTTTTACCTTATTTCCGCTTTTTTTTGTCCCTTTTTTCCCTTTTCTCTTCTTTTTTTCTCTTTTTTTCTCCTTTTTTTCTCTTTTTTTTTCTTTCCCCCCTGCTTGCCCCCCCCGTTTTATTGCCCCTCCCCCCGTTTCAAAAAAGTTGCCGCCCCGTGCCCCCCCCCCCGTTTTGGAATTGCCCCCCCCCCGTTTTTAACCCCGGGGGGCCGTGCACAGGTCTGTACTATTATTTAAATTGTCGTTTGACAAACCTTAATAATATCATTATTAATTAAAGTTGCTAGGTATTAATATTATTGTTGAGTTTAAAAAATTTATTTATCTTGAGATTTGAAAAAAAAGCGTTTATAAGTTTCGTTACAAAAATACTGAATGAACAAAAACTGACTTTTTTGGGCTTTTTATTGATATTTAAATGCCCCAACAGATTGATAGTACTTTTTGTGAATTTAACAAAACAAAAAATACAAATTTATTGATAATGATAATTAATCTAAAAATTTAAACAAGTTTTTTGTCAGGGACTGTCCTCAAATTGTCCATTCATCTGTTAACAGCAGTTACGGCTACCATTATAGATTTTTTACAGCTTTATAAAGTGAAAGTTGAGCTTAATAAATTGCTGAAAATTGGCGTGCAGTAAAAATTTACCCCTAAAAATAAATCAGTTTGTTGCGCAAATTTTACTTAAATTACAGATTCTTTTTTGTCAGTTATAATAGTAAACAAGGCGGGAAAAATATTGCCGAAAAATACCCAAAAAATTGGAGGGGGGAAAACAATTACAAAAAGATAACCCAGATTAAAACAACTTGTAAAATTGAAGTATTACAAATTATTAGCCACCAATTTTCATTATACACAGTAACGCGGTGACAGCGTTAAAAATCAAATCTGACAGCCAAATGATGTTAAATAAAATTAAAATAAGCCTAATATATATCTTAATCATAATATTACCGTAATCTCTTCTTCACATCTTCGCTTTTCACCACGTCACTCTCCGTTGTTCATTGACGGCTGCTCCACCGTTGTCTCCGCCGCGTTGACATTTTCGGCTATCTCTTCGGTCGTTTTTTCTCCAACAATGGCATTTTTTATCGATTCAATATTATGATCGTTAATCCAATGATGTATATTATAATAGTTCATTCGAAGTGTAAAAGCGTAAAAAAACTTTTGTTTATATACTTTTGATTTTGTTAAACTTACCCAACCATGTACTGTAAAAACTAGTTAATTCTGGAAAATCTTAGAATAAACTTGTATAATTATTTTAATAGTTGTGTATTACCCTATATTCACCATATGTTTAATAAGTATCATCTCGAAATTTGCTGTATGTTATGTAAAAAGATTACTCTGTTTTGCAATATTTTGTAATATTACCTGATTTAATTTTTCTGTTAGGTAAGAGATTATCTTTTGTTCCATTATTCTAACCTAAAAACCTGAAATGAACAATAATATTAACACTTATTGACTACATTAACCGGTTAACAACTAATCTCAAACAGGTGAAAAAACATGTGAAAAAACATCCCATCACGGGATAAAAATAACAAACCTATCACAGGTCAAAAACAAACATCCCATCGCGGGATACATGTTATGATCCATCTCGGATCTTAAGTTTGAATCATTATATTAGACACTTATTTAATTACACTATTGTCAATACAAAATTTTTGAAACTAAAATATTTCTGTTTTATTTGTAACACTAAATTTAAGAAGCATTGGGCGATATTTGTGACAAAACTTTTTAAGTACTTCACACAATTCATATTTCGTAAATTTAAGTTCCAGTAATTGTTTAAAGAGAATCGCTACTTTGTTAAAGAAATTATTTTTATTAGAACATATTCTACCAATACGTATGTATCAGTTGAGTTAAAAATACGGTTTTACCTAAACTTTGTGACACATTACTATGTTTATGTACAAAGCGTATAACATTGAAATTAAATTCTTCCGTTTTACTAAAAACGTTTATATTAAGTTTTTGATTTTGACATTTAATATCTAAATCTAAATAGTTGTAGTGATCAAGCTTAACTGATGTTTTTGACAAAGGTAATGATGCCGGATATATTTTTTTGCAAAGATCCATAAAAGGTTCGTAGTTTAAGCAGAGCAAATCATCAATGTACTTGCAAGTAATTTCGGTCTTTTTGCGTGCAACAGCATTATTTTTTAAAAACTGAAACTCCATAAAGGATAACACAAGATTGGCTACTTGTGGACTACTATTTGAACCCATAGGTATGCCCGAAACTTGTTTAAAAACTATATCAGCAAACTTTACATAAGTATTGTCATCTTTTGAAAAATAATCAACTTTATTTGGAGTATCTGTATAATATATTTTACGATAACTTATTGCTAAGTATTTTTTGTTAGCGTTTTTAAACAGCAGATCTAAAAGATCGAATAAATTTTTATGAATAATAATATGTGGTAGATTGGTATATAAAGCGTAATAAAATCGGCACTGATAAGACAGTCAGGGACGTAGCCAGAGTTTCATTTGGGGGGGGGGTTGGGCGGAGCCCCCCTTTAAGTTTTTGAAAACGTTAAAAAAGCAGGGATAAACGTAGATAAAGCTGTATAATACACTTTTTTTGGCCTAATAACCCATTATCTAATGTTTTTAGCAATAAAAACATGTTTTCTTAGTTACAAATTCCATTAGCACACATTGGCAGAGCCTGGATTTCACAAAAAAAGAATTAAGAGACCTTTCAGACCTTTTGGCTACACCCAGCCTGGATTTCACAAAAAAAGAATTAAGAGACCTTTCAGACCTTTTGGCTACACCCGCATTGTAAACCAAAGCACATGAGCAGCATCTTGACTCCATGTTATTTAGGGTACCTACCTACCTACCTATATGAAAAAAATCCGAGTCAATGCTATAGGCGGCTGGAAAATTTAGGAGGGGGAGGTACATAAATCAACCAATATGATTGTTTGTTTTGCTTTCTGTGTAGTACATATTACTTTTAAAAATATTGTACTAACTTTGAAATAACATTAGCATTAGGCAAGATAAATAGCGAGATATATGTATGTATACTATAGAAAGTGACCGCTGAGCGAAGCGAAGGCGAAGCGGAAAAAATTTTTGGTTTTTGGGGGTCAATTAGGGTACTAAAATTATTTTATAGTTTGGCGCCGAGCGATTTGCGAGGCACTGGAAAATTTTGAATTTTTAGCCTCTGAAAACCCCCAAATTTTACTATCTGGTGACCATTCCGGGGGGGGGGCGGCCGCCCCCCACCGCCCAACCACTATCCTTATTTTTCCCCCTGTCCGACCGTTTCGGGGGGGCGGCCGCCCTCCCGCCCCCCCTGGATACGTCCCTGAAGACAGTTAGTTTTATTTGCTTCTTTAATTTTATCAATTACTTGTAAGCTATTCTTAATAGACCAGTAAGCATTACCTATCTTGTTCTTGAGACTATTACAGTAATTTCTAAAATGCTCCTCAAAAAACTTTATAATCTCACCTATCAATACTGACGTAGGTTTAGTACAAGCTTTATTGACACCTGAAAGAAATGTAAATTTAATAGGATTCTTATGAAATTTTGGAATCATAAAAATTGCTGGTAAAATTTTGTTGTCGTTATCAACTATATGCAATTAAACAATTCTGAATTTTTGGAAAGATTTTCACATAAATTTTCGGCAAAATGTTTTTCAACTGGAGTGTATACCTCATTACCAGAAATATTCCATTTACCTTGTTTAAATTTTATCCCTAACTCTTCACATAAAATTGAAGCTTAAACTTTTTATATATAATAGAAAAGTTATTATTAGCTTTATCAACACTTGTAATAATAAAATTATTGTTGAGAAAACTAATTTTTTTACGTAATGTAATTTGGCTAAATTATACTTTGAGAATTAGTAGTTGTTCTAAAAAAATTTTAAAAAATTAATTTTTTTATAGACAAGAAAACGTGCTCTTTCGATAAATTTGTGAAACTCTAATTTTAAGACTCTAAATTCTAAGACGTTCATTGGCGTAGTATAATGTTTAGAATAAAACATTTTAATAAAAAAAACACATTTAACTACTCAAATGCATTATTTTGTTTTCAGATTTCCAGTAGAAGATTCAATTTTTGCTCTGAAACCGATGAATTGTCCTGGTCATTGTCTCATGTTCGACCATAAACCGCGCACTCACAAAGAATTACCGATTAGATTAGCTGATTTCGGAGTGCTTCACAGGTTATTTATTTGGTTTCTTTTAGTTTTATGTTTTATTAATATATAACGTTGAAAATGTTATAATTTATTATTGTAATGATGTTAAATTGCAAATAAACAAAGAGTTTGTTTTAAGTATTTTATTAAGTGGAAGCGTGCTATAATTTAACACCATTACGAGAATGGTAAACACAATAATATACAAATTATAGTAAAGAGTATTAATTGCGTAGATTTTACAATGAGCGGGGTATACCCGACGTTGGTAGTGAATCTCTCGATAATTAGATCGGATTCGTAATAGAAGGAGTATTCACCACTTTGTTTTCAAAGTAGTGACTATAACTGAAATCCAAATAAATCCGTTTTATAAATCGACAACCAAATATTCGTAGCACGTGTGCTTTTTCTTGTTCTTGTTCTGGGACCAACCCAATAAACTTTATAATTTTTGCGTAATTTTTAAAACCACCAATTTTTAAATCCAAAACCCAACCACCATGATCCGGATCCTTAAAAATTTTCCAATTTTATAACTAAAACCAATTTTAATCCCAGCCGGCAAAAACTCTATTTTTTTTTTTTGAAAACCAAACCAATATTTTATAATCCAGAAATCCTTAAGTTTTATCTCGAGATTTGCCACCAAACCGATAATAAAAATTATAGGAAGTAATTCTTTTCTTGAAGGACTTCTGCAGAAAGCCCAGAAAAGAGTTACCTCCTTTACAATAAAATCATTTACCAAAAACTTACAATAGTTCTTGGAAATTCGCTTTCTTTACCACCAGTCTTCTTTCACAAGCCACAATAATTCTCACTACTTCTCAGTATAAAAATTCACCACGAAACTCCAGCTGTTGAGCCAGCTTCTCCCCCTTTTATACTTGAGCTAATCTTATTTTCATATCTAACGTGTGGTCGGCACAGAATGCAAACCAATGAGCTTTCGCAAGGGTTTAACCTTTATTCTAAGAAAACACACTTTTTGTCTGCATTTTTCAGGCAACCCACACCCCATCCCCAGATCACATTTGTTTTGACCTTTGAAAAGGTCGATAAGATCGGCGGCCCAGGATTTTATGAAACCGCTCAGGAATTTATGATGAAATTGCTAAGTCATGTTTTAAAAGTTTACTAAAACAAATTATAAGGGACTTTAAATTATTTTTTAAAAATAGATTTCCACTAACTCTCTTACATTATTATAACATAAAAATATTATATTATGATGGTTTTACAAGTTTTATTGTTTGCAGTGGTATTTACGGTTTTTTAATTTTTTTTAAAACTATTATTATTAAATAATAAAAATAAAATTTATTTCAGATATAATAATTTATTTTAGAAATGAGTTATCAGGAGCTTTAAGCGGGTTGACACGAGTTCGAAGGTTCCAGCAGGATGATGCTCATATATTTTGTCGAATGGATCAGATAAAAGATGAAATTAAGGTTAGTTTTTAATTTTTTTTAAATAATAGCTATTTATAACATTACCAACTGACAAAAAACATAACTTCAAAACATACATGGGCAAGTTGGTCCGGAGTGTGGGGGGTTAAACCCCAAATTAGGGGGGGGGGGTTAAAATCCGAGAAACGCAAAATACCCATATCGTTTTTTTTTCTGGAGTGCATTTTACCCATATCGTTTTTCGATTTTGAAGGAAAAATAGGTTAAAAACACTAATTTTAGGTCAAAAAGCCCTTTTTATTGCATTTTTGAGCTTTTTATTGCTTAAAACATTCATTTTGACCTCAAAACTTAAGTTTGGAGGCAGTTAGAAGTCATTTTAAAGACATTTTTTTTCTTCATTTTTCCAAAATTGGGGGAGGGTTAACTTTTTCTCCCCCCCACTTCTGAGTGGGGGGGGGTTAAACCCCACTTCTCAGAATTTGGGGGGGGGGTTAACCCCCCCCACCCCCCAACCCCCCGTGCCCATGTATGCTTCAAAATTTACAAAAATTACAAAAATTTAAAACAGTCAATTTTAATATAACGGTACTAGAATTAGAATGAATCTGTGCTTTCCATGTCTTTTGGTTCAATCGTTTATTTGTGTTACGGCAGTTAAAAAAACAACAAAAATTCAAGTAACGTTTAAAACAAAATTCAACAATTTTCTACAAAAAGTATTATTTTGTTGAAGTTAATTTTTTATGGTTTGCTACAAAATAATAATTAATATGCTTTTAGGGTTGTCTTGATTTTCTGCAGTTTGTATATGGAAAAATATTTGGGTTCTTATTTAAACTGAATCTCAGCACACGGCCAGAGGAGGGGTACCTTGGCGATATCACTACATGGTTATTTCTTTTTTATTTTGAATTTTATTATTATGTTTATCACTTCATAACTAATATGGGAATGTTATTATTTTGACATTTTCGTTATTTAACCGCCCTTCCGCTACGCCACTACAGAAATTACCTAACGATTTTGTAATTTTGTTATTTAAAATTTTTAGTCTTTGTGTTTTATTTTTTATAGTGTTTTAAAATTTAGGGACAAAGCCGAAGACAATCTTCGTGAGGCACTTAACGAATTCGGACACCCTTGGGTGTTAAACCCTGGTGACGGAGCATTTTACGGCCCAAAGATAGGTGGGCATTCCTTTTTTATAAAGAAAAACATAAAAGCTAAAATAGAGCGAATTAAATCTCCTGGGCGCTGTTTCATAAAAGTTACGAACACTCAATTTCTTTGTAAAAGTCCATTCTTTCTTTGTAAGTGTTCAGTTTTTTTTTTGTAACTTTGAAAATCCTCGTGTTATACATACACTGGAAAAATCTTAGGCAGAATTTTTATCCTAAATTTTTCACTAAAACGTGAATTTTTAACTGAAGTCAAGTCAGTATTTTAGATTGTTAAATACCCCATTTTTGGCAATAAATATTTAACAAAATGTTGTATTATCTGTTAAAAACAAAAATCGATGATTTAAAAATGTTTTTCTTCTGACAACGAACAGATCCCATCCTCTAATCTGCTATAAATTTTAAACTTATCCACCCCGAGTCGACTGCCCTAGAAAGCCAGGGGGTTTGAATTTTATTAAAATCAGCGACAAAGTAATTTAACCGGGGGGGGGGGCCGCCCCCCCCCCCCCCAAACCACTATCCTTATTTTTCCTCCCCGTCCTGTTGGGCGGGGTTTGGGGGGGGCGGCCGCCCCCCCCCCCCTGGCTACGTCCCTGTTATATTATATGCTTATCTAATATTATAATATATACATATATGTAGTGTTTTTTGTTAGTTTTTTTAGTTTTGGTAGGATTTTGAAGAAGACATTTCAACATCGTAGAAATTACTATCTTCTATAAAACAACGTTTTCATTAATAAAATACTCTTCCCTTAAATCCTATAAGAGGTAGACTTTAGTTATATTATGCTGTACTGGCCCAATAATGGTTGTGAGTTCCATTATGGTACAAGATAATATAAACCGCGACACTGTACATCTAAAATGTACTATGCGATCGGAGTCATGTTCTTCAATCAATCAATCAATCATTTTGTCTGATTGGTAGACCTGTGCACTGCCCCCCCCCCCCCGGGGGGGGGCGGCAATTCCAAAACGGGGGGGGGGGGGGGGGCAATTTTTTTGAAACAGGGGGAGCAATGGGAGAGGGTCAAGCATGGGGGAAAGAAAAAAAAAAGAGAAAAAAAGATAGGAAAAGAGAAAAAAGGGACAATAAGATAAAATTGGTCTAAAATGGCTTAAAATATATTGAAATAGGCTAAAAACTGGAAAAAATTTGCGATGATAACGTCATCATAGGTTAAAAATGGCGTCATAACTTTAGGGTACTTTTTCATTTTTTGGCGGGGGAGGGGGGCAATAAAACGGGGGGGGGGGGGGCAAATCCTCCAATAAAACGGGGGGGGGGGCATTTCCAGACCGTGCACAGGTCTGGATTGGAATATGTCTGGTTGTTCATAACTCATCTGCTGATGTTTGTTTTTATTATGATGCCTCAATGCATGAATTAACCACTTAAAACTTTTTATTGTATTAATTACACTAAATCTTTATAACCAATATTGTGTCATAAGAATTAATCCCGGCCTGTCTACAACGCGCCTACGAGTAATACAAAAAATTATAAATTAAATTGATTGCAATTTAATTAAAAACGGCAATGTAAGTTATAAGAATGCAAAAAATAAGTTCATTGTAAAACGGAATAAAACAGTACACACATAAAATTTAAGTTTTATTAAATCTCAACAAAACAAAATTAAATATTGCATTTTTGATAATAAAAAAATAAAGCACTTACTCTAAATAATGTAAATCAAATCTATTGGGCAACTGAAAGTCCAGCTGAATGGTGGCGCATTGATGGCCTCGTTTTAAAGCGTCGAAAATCTCAATATCTAAAACAAAATAAACTAAAATACGGATATATGATCAGACCTGTGCACGGTTTAAAAATACCCCCCCCCCCCGTTTTATTGGAAAAATTGCCCCCCCCCCCATTTTATTGCCCCCCCGCCAAAAAATAGAAAAAATTACCCTGAAATTATTGACGCCATTTTTGACCTATGATGACGCCATCATCGCGAATTTTTTGCAGTTTTTAGCCTATTTCAATGTATTTTAAGCCATTTTAGACCTATTTTTACCTTATTTTCGCTTTTTTTGTCCCTTTTTTCCACTTTCCCTTCTTTTTCTCTTTTCTTCTCCTTTTTTTCTTTCCCCCTGCTTGCCCCCCGTTTTATTGCCCCCCCCCCGTTTTAACCCGGGGGGGGGGGGGGGGGGGGCAGTGCACAGGTCTGTATGAT